>RJWT010008310.1:0-26470 GCA_004365215.1 Cuniculus paca | reverse complement strand
AGGCGTGAAGAGCAGGGAAGATGTTCTGGTAGTTTGGAGAGAGGGCAAAGTGTGACCTGGTCTCGAGAAGAGTGGAGGAATGCACGGTGGAAGGACAGAAGAACAGCCAACCAGCCCTCATGCTCCGTGGGACCGCGGGTTGCAAATTTAAATAGGAATCTTCAGTCACATTCAGCATCCAAGAACAGGCAAGGAGTAGGCTGAAAATTGGAGAGAAGGAGTGGAATTTTGGTAAGCAAACACTTCAAAGTGAGAGAGAAGCCAGAGAGTCTAGTGCGTGGGCAAGGGAATGTTTACAATGACTGCCCAAGAAATCTAAATTGGGCTCAGAGGGAAATGAGGACATGGGGGTGAGGAGCAATGAACAGGTGGCGGGATCAGTGGGCTGAAGAATTCAGAGAGATTTCTGCATTACTGGAATCAGGATAGGGCAGGGGGAGAGAGAGGGAGAGAGAGAGAGAAAGAGAGAGAATCAAAATGGGACCCTTGGGAGTAAGTTTATGGAGAGTTTGCAAAATTGGTAATATTAACTCCAGGCTTTGATGAAGAGAGCGAGTGACTGAAATTGGATGGAGATCCCTGGAAGAAAGAAAATCAAGAAACTGGGAGATTCAAACTGGATGGTTTTCTACCAATATACAGAAATCACCAAGAACTATAGGTTGCAGAAAATGACAATCAACCAGTGTATTACTTTCTTATTGTTAACTCTAACAAATTACCACAAACCCAACAGTTTAACACAATACAAGTGTATTCTTTTATTGTCATAGAAGTCAGAAATCTAAAAATCAGTCTCACATGTGCATAGTTGAAAGGTTAGCGGGCAGTTTCCCTCTGGAGAGTCAAGGCAGAATCCATTCCGTGTCTTCGAGGTGTACATGTTCTTCTGTTTGTGGAACCTTCCTCACAATGGCATCATGCCAATCTTTGCTTCTTTCTCACATCTCCTTCTGACTCTGACTCTCCTTCATCCTCTCAGAAAGACCCTTGTAATTACATTGGTCCTGCCTTGATAACTCTTCCTCAACACGTTTAATAAAATCACATTTGAAAAGTCTCTTTTGCCACCAACATATTCACAGTTTCTGGGGATTAGGACATGGACATCTTGGGGGTAGGAAGGATCATTCTTCAGCCTACCACACCATCAATCTATTTCTACCTCTTTGGAGATTTTCCTCATTCTCATTGTCCCACCCCACCCCAAGCAGAGCTGAAAACATTCTTTTTGGATCACCTTCTAAGAATATTCCTGTATGAGAATCTAAGTCTTATTTATTTGAGCAGCTACTGTGTTATTTTTGGGCTAACTCCTGCTAATACGAATAGATACCACTGTTTTAAAAGTTCTCACCCTAATTATGAATGTGTATCTGTGTTGTTGCTCTCTCCAGGTAGACTGCAGATTTCGCTCAGAGAAGACCTACTTACTTGAATCTCCATGTTCTAAGTGCCTACCATGGCATCTGACATGTAATATACACTCAGTACTAATTTCTAGATGAATAAATAAAATTTAGTTGCATTTAGTATGAGAAGCACTATGTGTGATTTCCTACATACAAAGAACTATTTTCGTGAGCCTAATCCTCCAATTTCTTGAAAGCACTATATTAGTATGCTATAATGTACACATGTATCATTTCACTAACCTGCATGCCCAACCCTCAGATGTCTGGAACTAATGGCTAGGCTTCTGCATATTACTTGTTTTAAAATATCCACCAACTAACATACTAATTTAGGAGCACTGGGGCATCAAGTAGTGGTTCTACCAAAGCTAAATTTAGGGAATTTAGATTGGGTCATGTCTTCAGGGAATTTGCCTGAATTAAAAAGAAAGTATCACCCATCTCTTGTTCAATCAACGAGAGAATGATTTTTTAAAAATATGCATATCCAAGAAATCATACAAAAAACTCAATTCCTCAAAAGCAGTCTGGTAAAGTAATAAATAACACCATATACAAAAATCAAGTGCAGATTCTTAGAAACTTGGTATCGTTTTATAATTGTTACCTCAAAGAAGCTGATGATAACAGGTTCCAATGGAGATTTTGATATCTACCGTTATAGATTGTGATGAAATTAGATTCTGGGACACTGAGTCCATTATGAATCTTTTGTAAATTGAATTATCAAAGCATAAATCTTTTTTCTGACCAGAGAAGTGACTTCTTTCAGCTGTGGGTTGTTCTTCACAGAGACCTGCATCCAGATAAAATGCCATTGTAATAGCAGATAAGCTACCCAATTAAAAAAGTGCAGAAAACTTCTGTCATCAAAATTATTTAGACTGTATGAACTTCAATACTTGCCAAATTAAGATAATATTAATATTAGGGGTATTTTCCAATAGAATAGAGACAAATATATTTGTCCACTTCCATTTTAAGGAGCTACTTCCCAAGTTTCAAACTAATGTACTTGAATATTCCTTTAAAACTCCAGGCCTAGTTCTCAACAAATTATAGGGCCCTGTTTTCTAAATTTAGATCTTATAAAAGGAACAAACATATTTCAGCCATCAGAGGAACACCAATTACAGGTATTTTGTTTTTAGCTCTTCAAGCAATTTAAGGCTATTAGAAGCATCTATCAATCATTCACCAGTCTTTGATTCCAAAGACAAAAGCTATCTAAAGACCAAGTCGTACCGTCCTAATATAGGTTCAAGGCACTAATGCTTTTGTGGAGTATCACCCTGTCATTAAAATCAGAACAAGTGGAGGCATTTACTCAACTGAAATGCATGCCCATGTGAATAAAGGGACATTTGCAAATGTGTTCACTGGAGTGTTGGTAACAGCACAAGTGAATGAGGTCAGATTCTGTTTACCTTTGAGAAAAAGTAGAGACTGGGTGGGCCACAAGAAGGGCTCTGGGGTACTGGCAGTGTTCTAATTTTTTATCTTGCGGCTGGTTACCCACATGTGTTGATTTTGGATTGAGATTTAACAATTTGTGCATATTTCTGTATATATATTTTATTTCCATAGTAAGTTTAGAAAAAAAATAAAAGACCAAGAGATTTTTGTTTAGCTCTCAAGGAGTTGATTTTGCCAGTCAGTCAATCGCAGTCCTCTGGACTTGCAGCACTGACTTCTCTTGGTTCAGTGATGCTAGGAGTATCTAATTGCAAGAAATACTGGTAGAAAATCTCAGCATTGCTGCCTCCTTTATTTCTGGTTTAGCATTTTAGCCAAGAGCAGTAATTGGTTAGAATCAATACAAAAGAAGTTTGAATTTCAGGCCAGAAAGTGCTGGTGTGATTCTGCACTTGTTTAAAAAGATAAATGGTCTCTACAGCTAGGGACAAAGAAAACTAGGACAAGCATGAGGAGAACCTGATAGAAGAGTGCTTTGCAAATAATTAGTGGCTAATTTTAGCCCATCAACTTACCTATTTTTTTCATTATTCAGTGAAACTGAGTTCTGAAGTTGTACAATATGACCCTGTCAGAAGAATCCTCAAATAATATTTTAAGAGCCAGTGATGCTACTTCATGTAATGAACTCTGAAAGCAGGGTGACATGCCAAGTGTAAAGTCATTCGTTTCCTCTTTCTTCTATTTGTCATTCTTATCATCACTAGTTTTGTGACTCTGTAGAATATCTGCTCTTTTTAAAGTTAGGATCACAAAGAATTAACTCCAAGAGTTAATCATTCTAAACATCATGGGCTTACGATTTCCTGTCTTTGAATGCTGTATTTTCTTTAATATAACCTTGAGCCACAATAAATTATTTTCACTATTACGCTATATTACTAATTCATTTAGCTTGTGGTTCACTCCGACATGGGTGCACTTTATCCTGCATTTATGCCTTTTTAGCCTAATGCCACCTAGAGTCTGTATTTCCGATTCCTAAAGCTTTTAATGTGTATTGGTCTCTGCTGAGTTTAAAAGCAAATTTCATTATTAGTGGACACATTTTCTGATATTTGAAAGTCACGTTGCATTTCATGGCTGACATTTAAATTGATTGCATTATCTGACTTCAAATGGGTGTCTTCCCCAAAGGCACTAAAATAAGCATTTTCAATATTTTCACCTAAGTTACTGATAAAGAATAGTCCTTCAGGATGTACTCGGCGGTTGATAGGAGCCACTGATAATCACTCTTTATGAATTTTCAACAGACCAATTATTACCAGTGTCTCAGTGTCTGGCTTTTAATATCATGTGACATAAATCAAGTGCCTTAATTACATTCACATTGGTTACTTCCCTCCGCCCTCCACTGCCTACCACCACCAAGTATCCTGCCCCTTTAGCACAAAAGGAAATAACTTTGGTCTGGCATAATCCTCTTTTTACCAAGCTACGCCTTGGCATTACAAATGTAAGGAAATAAAACCATTTTCTCTGTGTCCTGGCCAAGGCAGTCTGTAGCAAACCCAGTGCGGTTTCTGAGCAGCTTTCAATAAGTGGAACAGAGAACAGGCCGGGTCACCCGACGCCCGGAAACACGCACAGGCTGAGATATTTTTTAGTAAAAGTGGCAAGAATGATTCAAGATCTGAGGTCACTAGAGGCTGAGAACAGCATATCAGAAGGACAGGCAGCCACACTGCATAAAATCTGACCTTTTTCCACAATCCCACTCAGCAGTTTGCAGGCTCAGAATGAACTACAGCGGCCACCGAGCGAAGCTCCCTTTTTCTTTTTTTAAATCTAAAAAAGAAATGTAGATAATCATCAAGAAAAGACAACTACATGTTCTGTAACAAGAAAACATACATTTCTCTGTGTTAAATTATACCTTAACCATGCTCAGGCAGGCCCCATAGACACTTGATAATTTTTCTACTCTGCTTTAACTTGTCCTGATAATTTACTTTTTGGATAAAATCCCTGCCATTTTCGTGGAACTCCCTGGGGAACTATTTCCACTCCCCAGAAACACGTCCTTTTTGAGAAATGAGCCTCATTCTTCCTATTGCAGTTTTTCTTTGGCCATAATATACGCAATGTTTATTATATCTACTCCTTGTATATTGGGTTCTTTTTCAGTGTCAGAATCATTGTTTCAATTGTAAGCAACTAGAGATCAAGTTGTGTGAGTGTGTGTGTATGTGTGTGTGTGTTAGTTTCACTTCTTAATATAAGTATTCCTCACCCTACAGCACAAAGAAAATTTATGCCAAATTTCAGCATTATCAATTAGAGAAGAGAATTAACTCTGTAATAGTTGCCTGAAGATTCTCAGTTTCAGGATTTAGAATTCCTTTTACATTAAATTCAGTGGATTGAAAATTGCTGTGTTAAATGTGGAGGATGACAGGAGGTACCAGAGCTCCTTCTGATTGAGAGAGCTGGAAAAAGTCAAGATTCCTACATGCCACGCCCAGTCACAACTGTGACAGTCAGACTTCTTGCTTCAGTCAGTCACTCCTGGCACCAGCCTAAGTGCTTGTAAACTAGTTCCAGAGGCCCCAGCTCTTGTTCCCTCATTCTGTTCCAATGACCTGACAAATACCTAGGAACAAATGTCCCTAATCCAGAAAGATCCCCCAAACCAGACCCCTCTTCACTCTTGCTTATGTCCCCCACATTGCTTCTTTAAGCCTCAACCCTACTGCCTCAAAACCCTAATGTTCACCCTGCTCTCATTGACTCCCTACAACTTAACCCTATGGCCTGACCAAGTCTTCATTGACTTTCTATCTCCCCCAAACAGAAGTCATAATATGGAATCTCACTTTATAACCAACTTAGCTACTATATGCCTGTTTTTCACAATGAGCCCCAGGTGCAGTGTGGGATCTAAATCAGTTCAAATACCTACAGCTGATAACTGCTTGTCCCGGTGGAAGGGAATTTTTCACCCCCCCAAAAAAAAAAAACCCCAATGAACTCCATCCAGTATGTCTGCTAATGTATTTATCCATGCAGGAATATACTCATTCACACTGGATCATATCTGTCTGTCTGTCTATCTACATATCTGTACATCTCAATGTACTGGGTGACTTCTTTAAGAAGCATTTGTTAAATTTGTTAAAGCATGTGTACCATATGTCAAGGGAGGAAGATATAAAACAATATTGCTGTCCTAAGAAGCTCACAACCTAGTACTGTGGTAGAATCAGATAAAAGTAATTATGCTTATAAAGCAGTGAGCAAAAAAGCAGCAAACACATAGGGTATTTTGGGAGCTCTGAAAGGAGGCATCTTACTCAGTTTGGAGGTTTAGAAAAGACTTTTGAATGGACTTATTACTTGGTATGATGTAAATCGAGAATTAAGATAGTAAGAGAAACCAAATTATGTCCCAGAAAATTAATTTACAGGCTCATAAAGGTTCATCCAACATATGGAAAGATTTATATCATGTCCTTGACCAAATCTTCAGTAGGCAGCTTCTTGCTGTGGCACAATTAAATGGTATAAAAATGTCAGTTTGCGGTAGTGGCTATGTCCTTGGGAGATGTTTTGAGAATTCCAGGTCTACTTTCTTTGCCCTGACTCACCAGCTATTTTCATAACAGATCTTCAGAGGAACCAATATGCCAGAGGCTCAGCTGTTGCTAAGAGATGACCTCCAAAGTCAGAAAAGTTGAACACAAACTAAGGGAAGGTTTGCATTTGATTCTGCTGACTGAATTGCATTCAGAATCTTTTATATCTAAATAACTCATTCAGAATCTTTTATATCTAAATAACTCATATCTAAATAACCAGCTATCCATACCTGTGCGTATATAAGCCACTGTTCTGATCTTCTTGAGTCTTCTGCTTCCTACAAATAGAAAGAGAAGGAAAAAACAACTTCCAGTCAAAACAAGATCAACTCATCTGACTCAAAAAAAAAATCTAATTAATTTATAACAGCTCCTCCAGCCCTTGGCTCCTCTTTGCCACTAAGGAAATTCCCACGGAATAAGTTAGTCTGAGCTTTTAACTAATCCTGGGTAAATCTTGGAGGCAGAGTTGCTTTTAATTGGCAATCCAAGTATTTATATGCTTATTTAGATTTGAGTTTCTTACCTTTATCAGAAGGATCCCTAGTATTTTCTTAGTGAAAAATGCTTGCATTTTCCTAATTTTTACCATTGTCAAGCACTCAAAAGGAAGGAAGGTGTCTTATTCTTTGCTTCCTCCATATGTAACTCTTAGAAAACAGAAGAAATCGAATGTGTTTACTGACTGAATTTTCAAATCCTAAATTTGGAGACAGAGTGGATGAATAGGGAGGAAATAATCCAATCTCTGTTTGCACAGGGTAGTGAATTATGTACCCTTGGCCTGGTTCCAACCATCTTAACCCAGAACATAAGAACAAGTACTAATCCCTGTTCCGAATGTCAATATTTAAAATGTTGTTTATTTTCTGGGTAAGGTCTTTGTTTGTTTATGTTTCTCTCAATGCTGTGTAGCTCTGTTTGTCTGCCCTTCAATTTGTTTGTCTACCCTGATGGAAAGCTTAGACGGAGTGGAAATGATGCCTATTTTAATGGCTGCATGGCACTCAAGTGGGTACTTAAGGCACTATTTTGAACGGAGACCCTAGTGAGTGACACCATTCTAAATGAACTAAAATACCAAAAGAAAGCCTCTCTCTTTAGAAGAAGAATACTGAATGACATCAGTGTTTTTTCCAAAGCACAGCACCATCATTTAGAAAACATTCCTCATTACTTTGGAAGTCTCTCCTTCCATGCCCCAGTGCCCATTTCCTCTAAAGGGCATGTCTGGGGTTAAGCAGAGGAAGGAATGCAGAAATGGAGAACCGAAACACTGCATTGTTACTTTTCCTGGAGCCATGACATTGCCATACATTTCCAGCATAAAAATGGCCATCTTTATACATACTTCAATAAACCTCCCAGCAGTGAGACACAGGCTGGCAAATCTGGGAGGTCTTCCATTGGACCAGGCTTCTGCTTTGCTGTAAACCAGCATCAAATAAAAAAGGAACCACAAGGCTGGGTTGCATTTTACAGAGCATTTGTTAAACATACAACTTTCAAGGGTTGTTTCACAGAGACTTCAATCCAGTGGGTCTGGCATAAAGTCTATGTGGGGAACCACTCAGACTGCTTCAAAGCTTAGGGGCATCTAAGGACACCTGAGGATGTGACCCTGCTTGTCTAGCCCAGGCACACAGTGGGATACAGTTATGTAACTATGACTCACCATGCATGTGCTGGATATGGCACTATGTAAGAATGTAAATATGAGATAACAGCCTGTATGAGAATTATACAATAAAGATGCAGATACTCCTGCTGTGGCCCTCTGCTCTTCTCCATGCTGCCTGCTGTTGTTGCTAATGACTTGTACACGTGTGTTCATTAACCTTGAGACTTCACCGGCAAAAATCTCCCTTGGGCTCCCCAAGCAGGCCGACAACTGACAGTGGGACACTGAGGTGAGTGGTCGCATGGTGGCTGTGGAAACAGTGCCTAAAGGCAAGAGAGAGCCCCAGGAATGGCTGATAAGCGACCCCAGCCTTACCATGGCTACCTGTAACCATCTTCATGGCAGCTTGAAAGGCCCGATGACTGTGAAACAGTCTGTTTGGAGCCCAGGGACGTCTTGAAAGCCTTGGAAATACTAGACAAATTCCTCCCCCTCACTGTGAAACAGTGGATGGGTAGCTCGACTGTTTTTCAAACTCTTCTACTGCATAAATCTAGAGGCAGATGACCCTGTCCAGCAAGTAGACCAGCTTCAGCAGATAGAGGAGGGCCTCCAACAGTGGCTGACTGCTCACACTGGGAGGCGTGGGAAGCACTGCCTCCTCCAGAAACGTCTCTGGAAAGCATAAGTCCTCATATCCAAGAAAAATCCTGAAAAACGCCCTGGTTTTGCGTGCTAGGCTGGCTTTTTGTCAAAAAGTGAAGGCAGAGGAACCCCTAGCCAAGGGAGGAAGACTGGGAGGGCTGCCTACCTCTGCACGGCACACAGTGTGCATGACCTGCACAGCCATGGAGCTGTGGAAGCTGGCAAAACAATTAAAGCAGAAGGTGGGTGAAACAGTGCCTACCTGGCTGTGAGGGCTGTGGACAATGGGGCTGATAACACGCAGTTAAGCTCACAAGAAATGCACCAAATAGCCAGCATAGCCAGCACCCCCGCTATGAGACAGGGTCTGCAGGATGTGCAGAGGATGGCCCCAAAAGCAGGTAACCAGACTGCGATAAATTGTTTGACAGCAGCAGCTTGCCTGGTGTGAGAGAATCCAGGCGACCTGCTGGAGCAAGTCTCTATCTGGACTTGATAACCATGCTACGTGAAATGGGCATGTGACAGGTGTTGTTTGCACTGCAGCGCCGTAGCCCAGATGAGGAACTGCTGACAGTATGCATGAAGGGTATAATCTTGGCAAGTGGGCTGGCTGGCATGTTTGGGTCAATCATACTCTTTCTGGCCCCTTTTACAGATTGCCCTATCCATGACGCTGTGGATGCCTTGGCAAGGCTGGGAAACATGCAAGTAAAGTGCCAAGGTAAGTCAAGGTCTGTAAAAACTGTACTGGCAAAGCAGAAAAAGAAGGGGGACCCCAGACAAGTGTGGCCATCCCCTCAATGGCAGGCTGTGGGACCACTGAAGGTTGGTCAGCACAAGATCTGGATGGACCTGCTGGAAGCTGGCCTAGCCACAGAGAAGTTAGACGGGCAGCCTTTGGATGTGCGGCTGACTCTGTGGCAGCAGTTACGCCCTGAGCAGTGATACCTGGCTAATGGGCCAGGGATAGAAGGCCAAAGCAGCTCTAGTGAAGCAGGAATATGTGGCACTGGCCTCCTTTTACCTAAGTTAGGAGGCAGGCTGAGGTACCCAGGACTTGGGCGTCCTGGGAGACCAGACGCCACATGTGGAATTGACTGATCCCCAAAGAATGTGCAGCATGTACTAGCATTGATGAATACTGGAGCTGAGTCAATGCTAATATATAGCAACCCAGACAATTTTTCAGGACCTACTGCATGCACAGAAGGGTAGGGAGTTCACTACATCACAGTCTGGAAGGTCCAGGTGACACTGGGTATTGGGTAGTTGCCCCCATGCCCCTATGATTTTCATGCTTCCAGTGGTTGAATATATACTAGGGGTGGGCATGCTGACTGGGGCTTGGCAAGGCACCATGCAGGGAGAATTCTAGTTGTGAATTCACATGGTAAAAACCGTAGTCTGAGACCATTCACACCACGCACCGACTCTCTCACAGGCCATGTAGGTTGTGTGCATAAAGCAGTACGGGCTGCTTGGAGGTCATGAAGCAATGGGATGGACTGTCTTGAAATTGGAAAAAGCAGGAGTGATAGAGCCTGCACAGAGCCCTTTCATATGTCCCATGCAGAAGCCAGATGGATCATGGCAAATGATGCTGGCAGTCAGGACCAATTTGCCTCCACCCAAGAGGTGGGCAATGGACCTTCCGGATGTTGTCACAAGGCTATTTGTACAGCTCAACTCTATATCAAGGCCTAGTGGTCCAGAACTTGGCCACCTGGGCCAAGCCACACTCTGTGTCACTATTTGTATTGATGGTATTGTGGTAACCTCTGATTGCCTTGCAGATTTGAAAGCCATGGCACACAGTCTGAAAGAAGCTTTGCTGGCATAGGGGTGGGCCATGGACAAAGACAGGGTCCAGGGAACTGGCTTGTCTGTCAAATTCTTGGGTGCTATATGGTCGGGTAGGACCAGATCCATGAGAGTATGCCAATTACAGGCATCTGTGGGCTCGCTAGATTTTTGAAGAATGTACTGCACCTTCCTCCCCTGCTGTGCCCTTTATGCCAGATGAACAAAAGGGGTACAACATGGGGCTATATAGATGCAGCGAAAGCCACTTTTCAGGACTCAAAGAGGGCTGTTGCATAGGTGCAGACCTTATGAATCACTGAGCCTAACCTGCCATTTATCCTAACTGTCAGTGTGGATGACAATGAATTTGACTGGAGCAGATGGCAAAAACAGGGGAAGCAGAAGTCCCGTGTTGGGTTTTGGTCACAGTTATAAGAGAGCTGAGAGGCGGCATTCCCTGATTGAGAAACAGCAGCGCTGTATGCTGCTCTGCATGCCTGTGAGGAGTCATGGGACAGATAGAGGGCTGGGTATGGATGTGGACAGCCTGTCCGGAGAGTGCAGTAGCACAGGTCCCCACTCTCACGTGTTGAGGGAAGTATCTCCAACAGTGGGCCTCTTTCTCAGCTAGCCCATTTGTAGCCAAACTGGTGACAGTTTTGGGACCTGTGATGTATATGGCCCAGGAACCTACCTGGGAGAACTACAAGACTTGACCCCCTAGTCCCTATGCAGAAGGGAAAGAGGGACCTCTAGCTGACATCGGATATGCTGATGAGCAGCCGTGAGCCAACTCCACAATAGACAGCAGTCGCTGTCCTGCCCAGTACAGAAGTACTCTCGTTTGAAACCAGAGCAAGCAGGTCAGCCAATGGGCAGAGCTGCAGACAGTGTGATTGCTTGTGATACATGAGGAAGCCCCCTACACGTGTGCACGGACAGTTAGGCCATCTTGAGGAGGCTGATGCTCTGGTTACTGGCTTGGGCAGCTCAGGAGTGGCAGATAGGGCACCATCCCTTGTAGGGTGCTGACCTGTGGTGAGACATATAGGAGTTTGGCCAAAAAACTGACCATGTAGGCTGTCATGGTTCAGGACCTAAGCCACTCCTCTCACCAGGAAGTGGTTTAGCAGATGCTTTGACCAGGCATTGCAATAGCTGACTGCAAGGCTTAGCGTTTGACTAGAAAAACCGACTGCTGATGACTCTGGGAATAGCATCTGACCAGGAACAAGGACCATAAACTTAGCATTCTAGGCTAAAGTGCTTGCTCAACATGTGGTCCACACTTTAAATGTTATGTGCTAGTCTTTGATGTTGCTTATAGATGAACTGCTCAAATGAAAAAAGTGGTTTTGCAAAACCACATGGTTCTTGATTTGTTGACTACAGGTACTTGTGCCCTGTTACTTACAGAATGCTACATTTATACACCTCTGACCTTTGAGGGGATGGGATGTTCAATTTTTTTTGGTACCGAGGATTGAACACAGGACCTCATGCTTACCAGGCAGGTGGTTGAGCCACTGAGCTAAATCCCCAGCCCAAGGAGATGGGATGTGGGAACCACTCAAACTGCTTCAAAGCTCAGGGACACTTAAGGACACTTGAGGATGTAACCCTGCTTGTCTAGCACAGGTGCACAGTGGGATACAGTTATGTAACCATGACATAGCACAGATAAACACGCATGGGCTAGATATGGCACTATGTAAGAATGTAAATATGAGATAACAACCTGTGTAAGAACTATACAGTAAAGACACAGGCACTCTTGCTGTGACCCTCTGCTCTGCTCCATGCCGCCTGCTGTTGTTGCTGATGTCTTGCACACATGCATTCTTTAACCTCAGGACCTCACCAGTGAAAATCTCCCTTCAACCCCCAAGCAGGCCAACAGTCTAGAATTCCAGAACTCCAGGAGATGTTTGTCATTGGGTAAGTTTTAGAGCCACTGTATGTAACCATTTAATTTTATGGATGATGGGATTGGGGCTTGGAAGATGCAATGACTTGGCCCAGGTTGCACAGCAATTCTATGTTCCAGACTACTCTAGATTACTAAAAGTCACTTTTTTTTTACTTTTTCCCCTCAAGTTGGCACCTCACCTGATGAATCTCCTGGAAATGAAACTTTTTACATAAGTTTGTCACATTGGTCTTCAGAAAGTACATGAAGCAGTGTTGGCATATGTCATCTCACACAGTTTATTCCCACAGGACTGGCCACATAAGATGAAAATGTTTCCATGGATAACATCTGTTTCCAGGTTGTACACAATTAAAGGCAATAAAGGCCAATCCATCACATCTAGAGGGATTTACAGAAAGAAAGACAGTAGGAAAAAAAACTCAAGAAATACATCCTTTCCTTACTGAGCCTGACCCTGCATTGTTGAGTTACTATCTTGTTAGACAGTTTTTCATCACTACACAAAATACCTGTGATAATCAACTTAAAAAGACAAAGGCTTATTTTGGCTTACAGTTTTGGAGGTTTCAATCCATGGTCAATTGGCTCCATTGCTTTTGGGCCTGTGATGAGCCAGGACATCATGGTGGGAGCTTATAGTGGAGCAACATTCTCACCTTGTAGCAGTTGGGAGATGAAAGAGAAAGATAAAGGGCCACTGTCTCAATATCTCCTTCAAGGGTATTCCCCCAATGACCCAACTTCCTCATACTAGGCTAGTGATGGTGAACCTTTTAGTGCTTTCAGTGATAACAAATAGCTAGCTGAGGCACACATGTCACAGGCTCACCACCACTGCACTAGGCTGTACTTCTTAAAGATTCCACCACTTCCCAATAGTGCCAAGCTGGAGACCAAACCTTTAACACATTAGGCTTTGGGGGACATTTCAGATCCAAACTATATACCATAACTTTCTTTTGAGAAACTGTTTTTTCTTTCACCTGGCTTCCCTTTTCCTCTAAGGTAAATTTGGAATTTCTTAACATGGTATATTAGTCCATTTTCTGTTACTATAATGAAACAACTGAAGCTGTGTCATGAAAAAAGAGGTTTATGTAGCTTATGGTTCTGGAGACTGAAAGTCCAAACGGTAGCTCTAGTATAGGTCCTCCCACCCTCAACAGCATGACTTTATGGCTAATGGGGGCATGTATAAGAGAGATCAAATGCCAAGATAGGAATTCAGAGCATAATGAGGGGCCAGACTCACTCTTTTATAAAACCTCAATCTCATGAAAACTAGCTTGGGGTGCTATGTTGTTATAGTTGATACCTAGATGTCCCCCAAAGCCTTATGCACTCATAGGTAGGGCTTTGGGAGATGACCAGATCATGGTGGCATGATACTCATCAGTGGATTTGCCTACTGATGAATTTTTAGCTAAATGTGATATGGGAGTTGAAGCCTGGTTGGAGGAGGTGAAACCTGGGGTGTGGCATGGAAGAGTATACCGCTCTCCTTCTTGCCTTGATCTCTCTCTACTTTGCCACCATGCCATAAATAAACCTACTCTTCTATGCCCCTCAGCCATGTCACCCTACCTTGGAACCAGCTGACTATGGATTGAAACCTCTATAGACTCTGAGCCAAAATAAACCTTTCCTCCTTGCAATTGTAGGTGTTGGGTATTGTGTTTCAGGAATGAAAAAGTGACAAAGACACTTCAGAGCTATTTTAATCCCTACTAATGGCAGTACCTCCAAAGCATTGCACACTGGGGACCAAGTTTTCAACAAACAAACCCTTGGTGGACACACTCAAACCACAACACACATCATACAAGGCCTTTCAAACCAATTTTGTCTATAATTGTACCTAATCTCTCACCATGTCCTCAGCCAAGTGAGTCTCTTGCCAAACGAGTTTACTGTTCTCTAAACAATCCAGGCTCTCCTGTGATTTTGTGCCTTGGCAAACACTATCCCCTGAGCCTAGAATTCCCTACCCTACCTTCACTCTTATGCCTTTTTCATGCTGTAGCAAACTTCAACCTGTCCGTTATATCTGTGTAAACATCATCTCCTCTGAAAAATCATCTCCAATAATTTAGGCATGGTAGCTTGTTTTGCCTTCTTGGCTCCAGCTGTGTTTTGTTTGAATTTTAATTTATCTGTTTACATGTTAAGAGCATGATTTGGGTTTTGGGGGTATTTTGGGGAACTTAACTGTGAGTTAGGGGACTCAGGGGCAGTGTTACATTTTATTTATCTTGGCATCTACAGCATGAAGTACACAGAGGTTGATCAGTAAATGGAGGAAAATACAACACTGAAGCTGGTATTTACATAATTACCAGTCTTTTAAAAAATAACTCAAATACCACAAAACTCACCCATTTAAAGTATACAATTAAATAGTTTTTAGTAAGTTCTCAAGGTTGTATAGCTATTATCAAAATCCAATTTTAGAAATTTTGTCTCCCCAAAAAGAAATGGTACACCCTTTAGCTACTTCCAGCCAGGTCTATGCCCTCGGAGTTTCTGTGCTGAGGGTCTGTACTTTGATGCTGCCTGGATGAGGGAAACATACATCACCTTTTCTTTGGAATTGGCTGTGCCCTGCTCAGAAGGTGTCCTCTCTGTGGGAATTCCCACTGAAACCTTTCTTTCTTCTTTTGCTTTTAAACAAACTCCACCCACCCAAATCTTTCGCTTTCATACTAATATTTTGAGTTTCAGACACGAGATTCATATTTTGAGTTCCCCAGTATATTAAGTGTGGTTTTCGGTAGGATGCGATTAGGGTTTTTTCATCATATACTTAGTGAACATTTGTTCTGTGCCAGATTTTGTTGGCTCAGGGGATACAGTAGTATGCAAACAGAAAATACCCTCAAAGAATACACATTTTAGGGGCACACATAAGCAAAACATCAAGTAAACCAATACATAAATAAAGTAATTTCAGATACTGATAAACACTATGGAAAAATAAAAGAAAGGGAACAGGATGGCAAGTGAAAAAGGGGTCAAAGAGAATGGAATTAGAGTGAGTCCTACGAAGTGGAAAGGGAGCCTAGTGAAGATCGCAGAGGGAACTGATCCAGCAGAGGGAACAGCAAGTACAGAGCCCAGAGGGGCTGAATGGAGCAGCAAGCGGGCTGGAGTAGAGTGAGTGATGGAGGAAGGGGCAGGAGGAGGTCAAGGAGGAAGCCCACAGCACAATTCTGCAGCACTTTGTAGACCAGCATGAGCTATTTAGATTTTATTCTAGATGTGAGGGGAAACCCTTGGAGAGTTTGAGCAAGGGAGTGACATGATGTGATTTACACTTTAAAGAGCACTCTGATAGAAGCCGACAGATAAAACTCTATGACCTTGAGTTAGGCAAAAAATTCTTGCATGTGACACACAAAAGCTTCATCCACAAAAGGGGAAAAAAATCGAACAATTAGATTTCATAAAATTAAGAATTTCTGTTTTCTTACAAACCCTGTTTAGAGGATTAAAAGATAAGGCGTAGAGGTGACAAAGTGAACTCAAGTGAACTTAGTGAGACCCTGTCTCAAAAAGACGAAAAGAGATGAAGCATAGTTAATCTGGCTTTTAAGAAGCCTAGTAGTCACCGCTCCAGCCTAACTACAAGTAAAAAGTGGAACAAACTAGAAAATGTACAATTCTTTTCCGGTCCATAAGAGAAATGGGGTAACAGGGCAAACTATCACCTCTTAAACTAGAGAGGTGGAAAGAGGCGGGTGTGGAGACACAAAATCATAATATGCTGGAGCAGCAAGCAAAAATCTATGGAGGAACCAGTACAGGGTAGGAAAACTTGAATGGTAATTGACAAGTTGTCATGGAAATGGGGGGAACTACTTCTGTGTGTTTTACCTCCTAAAGCTTGACCAGGTTCTTCCAGTGAACACTGAAGGAAAAAAGTCTCACTCCTCTAAAAGGTAGGAGAAAAATTTATCTTGAAATGTAGTCACGTATTGCTTAACAATGAGGATGTTATGAGAAATGCACTGCAGGGTATTTTGTGCTGCAGGAATATTACAGGGTGTACTTTCACAAACCTAGATTGTATCAGCCAATCACTAGATGTTTTTCTCTTAATGTAATCAAAAAGTGGGGTATAGGCTATGAGAGTTGCTCAGTGGCAGAGTATGTGCTCAGTATATACGAGGCCTTGAGTTCAAATCTCAGCACTAGGGAGAAAAAAAGAGATAGAAAGAAAGCCAGGCATCATGACACCTGTAATCCCAACATTCTGGGCTGAAGCAAGAGGACTGCAGAGCTCGGCCTGGGCAACTTAGTAAAACAAAAGAAAACAAAACAAAACTGGGGTCAAGCATAGTAGCACACACCTGTAATGCCAGCACTTGGGAGGCTGAGGCAGGAGGATTGCTGCGAGTTTGAGGCCAGTCTGGCTACAAAGTGAGGTCAAGGCCAGCCTTAACTGCATACAGAAATCCTGTCTCAAAAAAAGAGGGGGGAAAAAAGGACTGGGAATGTAGTTCAGTACAAAGGCCCTAGACCGAATCCCCAGTGATAAGAAAGAGAGAGACAGACAGACAGAGGGACAGAAAGACAAAGAAACAAAGATGAGGTAAACATAAGATATAGGAGGCTACTGTCAGTAACATGCATACTATTTTACAGGAAACTTTTTTTTTGGTCACACTGAAAATCAAACCAAATCAGTTGTACACGTTAGACAAGTGTTCTACCACTCCCAGTCTTACAATAAACATTCTATTTTATACACAGTTAGCAGATACTCTAAAACAATGATAAAAATCACAGAATAATAAATACATAAACCAGTAACATAGCCATTTATTATCATTATCAAGTATTACTTATTGTACATAATTGTAGGTGCTATGCTTTGAAAGGCTGGGCAATGCAGTGGGTTTGTTTACACTACTGTCACCACAAATACATGAGTAATGCGTTGCAATATGACGGTATGATGGCTAAAACATCACTAGGTAATAAGAAATGTTTGGCTTTATTATAATCCTGTGGGACTACCCACATGTATGTGGTCTGTAAACGACCAAAATTGTATGTGTCACATGATAGTACATCAGAGCATTCTGTTATTCTTAGCCAGGTCTGGTCTCAGGAAAAGTGATTTGATGAGATTGTTTTAACTTGACGAATTGAGTTTCAATTATAGCCTAATTTATCTGAGGAAAAGTTTTAGTTGTTCTATTCAAACTATGAGTTGAGGAAAAAATTAAGAAACATGTGAAGTTTGTAGTCTGCAGGCATAGGTTTATCAAACACTGAGACCTAATTATTGGACTACATAGTAAGTAGTCTCCTACTATATACAAGAATTCTTCCCTCTACATCTTACCACTGCTTCACTAAAGGTGTATTTACCATTTTCCTTTTAGATAGCACATCATGTCTGGCAATCGAGACAAAATTATAAGATGTACTGAAAATCAAAGGGAACAGAGAAAGCAGCAGAACTATATTTAGATATAATAGGGATGTTAGAATTATCATATTTGAAATTTACAACTTCTATGATAAAAAGGCTAAGAGCTCCAATAGATAAAGTAGACCTCATGTAAAGACAGATGGTAAATATAAGCAGAGAGATGGACATTCTAAGAGAGAATCAAAAATACATGCTAGAGATCAAAAACACTGTAACAGAAATGAAGACTGCCTTTGATGGACTTACTGATAGATAGGACATGGCTGTGAAAAGAATCTCCATGCTTAAGAACAACTCTATAAAAAAATGTAAATATTGAAAAGTCAAGAGAAAAAAATTGCAAAAAAAAAGAAGCCAGAAAGAATGTCAAAAAAAAAAAAAAGAATGTCCAACAACCACTGGACAACTACAAAAAAATACAATATATGCACTGTGGAAATTTCCAGAGAAAAAGGAACAGAAGAAACATATGAAGCAATGACTTAAAAATTCCCCCAAATGAAATTTCTGACACCAAATCACAGATCTAGGAATCTCAGAGAACTCTGAGAAGGAAAAACACAAAAATAAAAACAAATCATCTATGAATATTACATTAAAACTTTAGGAAATCAAGGGTACAGAAAAAAATTCTAGAAGAATCCATTTATGTAGGGGAGCAAAGACAAGATTACATCAGATTTCTCAGAAATCATATGTATCAGTCAACTTTCTGTCACTATAATAGAATATTTGAGATAATTAACTTATAAAAAGAAAAAGTTCGCTTTTGACTCAGTTTTTGGAGGTCCCAGTTCATGATCAGTCTGATTGCTTTGGACCTGAGGTAAAACAGCACCTTATAACAGCAGTATGTGGTAGAACAAAACCGCTAACCTCACCAGCCATGAAGAAAAGAAGAAAAGGAACGGACCACGGTCTCAAAAGCCATCTTGAGAGGATGTCCCCAGTGACCTAAAAAATCCCTTTAGACTCCACCTCCTGAAGACCCACACCACCTCCCACTAGGCCATCCTGGGGAACAGTCTTTAACACGTGGGTCTTGGGGGTACATTTAACATCCAAATCATATCATTGTGGAAGGCAGAAGAGAAAGAAAACATTTAATCTGCTGAGAGAAAAAAAAAAACCACACCAACCTAGGATTCTGTTCCCAGTGAAATTAGCCTTCAAAACAAGGAAAAAATAATTTTCACAAAACAAAAGTTTAAGAGAATTTGCAGTCAGTAGACTTGCTTTGAGAAAATATTAAAAACAAAGATCTCCAGTAAAAAGAAAAGTTAGATAAGTCAGAAACTCATATCTACAGAGAAAAAAGAAAAATATCAGAGAGGAATATGTGAAAGTAAAATAAAAACTTATTTTCTTATTCTTAATTGATATAAGAGAGAATAGTTCAAAAATAATAAGAAAAATGTATTCAATTATAAGTGCATGTTTATGTATGTGTGTGTGTGTACCTTCTTGCATATTTATATATAAGTGAAAGAAACTGCAGCAATGACACAGGAACAAGAAGGAAGAATTAGGATTATTTTGTTACTGTAAGTATACCACCCATGAAGCTATGTAGTTATATTTTAAAGTGGATTTAGAATAGTTGTAATGCACATTGCAAGCTCTAGGGTAACCACTAAAAAAAAATTTTAAAGTATAACTGATATGCTATATGCTAAGAAGGAGAATAAATGAAATCATGCCTAATTAAAACCAACAAACAAAAATAGGAACAAAGAAAAGGGAAACAAATAGAAAACAATAACAAATATAGTGAATATTAATCCAATTATATCAATAATCACTTTGAACATCAACTGTCTAAATATGCCAATTAAAAGATATTGTCAGAGTGCATCAAAACAAAATCAATGTATGTTGTCTAAATACAACCTATTTTAAATATATACAGAGACACATAAATTCAAAATAAGTGGAAAATCAACAAATTAAGGGAGAAATGATACCAATTCTTTGCAATCTTTTCAGAAGATAGAAGCAGAGACTATTTCCTAACTCATACTATGAGACCAGTATCATCTTTTCTTCTCTTCCTCCTCCTCCTCCTCCTCCTCCTCCTTCTTCTTCTTCTTGGAATAAAATGGATTTGAAGAAAAAAAAAAAGAGGCCAGTATCATCTTAACATCAATACCACACACAAAAAAATTATAATAAAAAAGAAATGCAGACCAATACCATTATAAACATACATAGATTAGCAAGTCAAATCCAACAATGTATAAAAACAATTATGCAACTACAGCCAGGTGAGATTTATCTTCAGTATAAAAGGCTGTTTCAACATTCAATAATCAATTAATGCAACCTGGTGGTGGCACACATTTGTAATCTCAGCTACTTTCGAGGCAGAAGGATGGCTTGAGCTCAGGAGTTTGAGGCCAGACTGAGGGCCACAGAGACACCTTGTAAAACAAAACAAAACAAAACAAAACAAAACAAAACAAAACAAAACAAAACTAATGCTATGCATTACATCACATCAGTAGATTAAAGAAAATCACATGATCATATCAATAGATACAGAAAAGTCACTTAACAAAATCCAACACTCAGTCATGATTTTAAAAAAATCATTAGTAAACTAGGAATACAGAGGAACTGGATAAGAAATATCTACCAACGTCTCCTTCCCCCACAAAAAAACCAATTTAATGATGAGAAATTAGGAACTTTTCCACTACGATCAGGAATAAGGCAAGGATGTTATCTCATTTTCAGCATTGTATTGGAAATCCTAGCTAACGTAATAAGACAAGAAAAGGAAATAAAAGGTACAGTAATTGGGGCAGAAGAAATAAACCTTTTTTTCTTTTTGAGACAGAATCTCACCATGTAGTTCAGGGTGACTTTGAACTCACTATGTAGCTGGCCTCAAACTCACAGTGATCCTCCTGCTTCCAGCCCCACCAAGTGCTGGGATTAGAGGTGTGCACCACCACACCTGGCAAAATCAACTATTTTTGTTCACAGATGACATGATTATCTATGTAGAAAATTTAAAAGAATTAGAAAACCCTTCTAGAATTCATAAGCAAAGTTATAAGAAATAAGACTAAAACATAAAAGGCTATATCTTTCCCATATACCAGCAATGAACAAGTAGAATCTGAAATTTAAAAATATGATATATTCATATTAGCACACTCCCAAATGAAACACCTAGGTATAAATCTACCAAAATACATACAAAAGCTATATGAAGAAAAGAACTAATTAAATTGAGAGGTATTCCATGTCCCTGCATTGTCAAGATGTCAGTTCTTTCCAACTTGACCAAAGATGCAATACCATCCTAACATTTTTTAAAAAGGAACAGAGGCAATACAATGGAAAAAGACAATGATTCCAATAAGTAGTGCTGAAACAAGTGGACATTCTCATGCCAAAACATGAATCTGGACACAGATCTTACTTCCTTCACAAAAAATGAACTCAAAGTGGATCACAGGCCTAAATGTAAAACACCAAACTATAAAATTTCTAGTTGATAACATAGGAAAAAAAAACTGGATGACCTTGTATTTTGCTATGATTTTTAGTCCAGTAGGAGATGTTTTTAGTGGGAGAGGGTACGCACTTAGGACAGCAGGCCTTAAGTGGGAAATCTCTGTACCTTTCACTCAATTTTGCTGTGACCCTGATGTGTTTAGTTTTTTTAAAGACAAGACACAGGCTGGGAGAAAATATTTGCAAATCACGTACCTAACAAAGAACATACATCTAGATTTTTAAAAGCTGTCTAAGTTCAACAGTAAGAAAACAAACAATCCAGTTAGAAAATAGACATCTTGGGCACTTTACTCAAGGAGGATCTCAAATAAGCACACAAGAAAATGTTTAACATCATTAGTCATTACAAAAATGCAAATGAAAAGCATAATTAGATTATATATCTAATCATTTAGTTGTTCTATATATCAATAGGACAACTAAAATGTTTAAAAAGTGACAGTATAAATGCTGGTGAAATCATAGAGAAACGATCTCTCATACATTAATGGTGGGAATGTAAAATGCTACTATTTCGGAAAACTGGTAATAGTTTATAAAGTTAAACATATAATTATCTAACAACTTACTGATACTCCTCTGAGTATTTACCCTAAAAGAAATGAAAATATGCGTTCACTCCAAAACTTGTCTATGAATGTTTATCTATTAATAACCACTCCAAACAGGAAAATGCAAACGTCCTTCAGTGAATAGCTGCATATACAAGCAGTGACACATCCACACTACAGAACATTATTCAGTAGTAAAAAGAAATGACCAATAGAAATACTCCAGCATGAAAGAATCTCAATGCATCATGGCACGTGAACAAACCAGAAAGACTACATATAACATATAACATCTGTTTATATGACATTCTGGAAAAGGCAACACTATAGGGATAGGAAATAGATCAGTGTTTGCCTGGGATGGAGAACAGCACCTATAAAGGAGTCCAGGGGAATATTTCAGAATGATGGAGCTCTGCTACGTCTTAATTGTGGGTGTTTGCAAACTATACACATTTGCCAAAACTTGCAGAATGACAAAGTAGAAGAATGAGGATGCTAGCTCCTGAAATGGGACTAACGGGGGGAAGACCAAGTGTCAAGGGGGTGGGATCAGTGGTTCTTTTTCAGATGTGTTAAGTGTGAGAAACTCATTAGATGCCTTAGTGGAAATGGCATGTATGATCCCAGCGTTGAGGACAGAAGTCAGAAGTAGAAGTATAAGTTGCAAGTCATCAGCATTTTAGTGGTATTTTTATATCATAACTACACCACTGTCTTGGTCACTTTTCTCTCATTGCTGGGACAAAACAGCTGACACCCAAAGTGAAGCAAGGAAAGGTTTATTTAGCTTACAGTTTTGGGGGTTTCAGTCCATACTCAGCTGGTTCCAAGGCAGGGTGGCGTGGCTGAGTGCCAGCCTTTTGGGAAGCCGCAAGCGGCAAGAGCAAACCTCGCCAAAGAGGAAAACACGCCCCCATTCCGACCTTGCATTGTATGTCGGCTCCACCCCTGGGCGGGTGCAGAACTCACACAGCCAATCCCAGCACTAGACAAGGAGTCAATCACAAACACTAGATTCAGCCACTTCCTGACTACGTGAGGCTTGGGGGGGCCACTTACATACAAACCATAACAACCACCAACAATCACCAGATTAATGTTAACTATGCTATTTCTATCCTGGGCAGTGTCTGTACAAACTACAAAGTACATTTTGTTAATTAGTGTTAATAAAAATGAAGATGACATAGAAGCTGTTTTCTCAATTTTACTCAGGTTCAGTCTAGATATACCCAGTGAAAGGCAAGTACATATAAACAGAACTTTACCTTTGACCTACCTGTTTTGTGAGAATCAAGTTGCAATTCAAAACAGAGGAAAATGCCTTGAAAATTTGAACCACTGCAAGCTACAAAAGAATGCCAGATTTGATTGGTCCTATAAATGTGATTTATTGTCTATGTGAATGTGTGCATATAACTCATAAGCATTTTCAGAGGCAAATTGAAAACATATTTTAAATGTATGGAAATTAGCAGAAACAAAAGGGAACAATAGATTGTAAAGGAAGTAACATACTAGATTTTGTGGCTTTATGGAAGTAGAAAAGAAAAGATAAAATGCTTAAGCAAATATATCCTATGGAAATAAAAAATTAAAAGTAACAATCAGTTCTAACTCTTATGTTTGCACTTTTACAGTCAAAAGCATTTTATTTTTTGTTTTGTCTTGGAATTGATTCCTTTACATAACACATGTTAAAGTAGCTGGGAAAATGTGATCAACTATTTATTGCCAGCTGAAATTCTTGTCCCACAAGGACAGCTCCCTTCTGGCTCCTTTGTTTTCATACTGTGGGCATTATAAGCTGTGGTTGGAGCGAAGGCAGGTAGGACAGCTCTGCAGAAGAGAGGATTCCAGGGTTGGGCTTCCTAAGTTTGCAGCTATCATTAATTTACTAAGTCCTGTCAGAGCTGCTGTGGTCTCATACAAGGTGTGGTCAGCAGGAATTTTGCCACAGGCTCGGTTCCTGCAAGAATTTAGGCTTGCTAAAGTATAATTTGGGTGGTAAAGAGGGAAAGGTGAAACAAAGCACTTCCACGGATTTAGACACAACACTAACATCTACTTTTGTTAACTCAGTGAAAGAAGGATGGCATTATACACATCCAAAAGACTACTTTGACAAGGGCATAGTGGTGGCATGCTTGTAATGCCACTTACTCAGGAGGTTGATGGAGGAAAAATGCAAGTTTGAAACCAACCTGAGTAACTTAGTGAGTCTGTCTCAAAATAAAATAAAAAGGATGGGATATATCTCAGAGGTGCAGTGTGTGCTCAGCATGTTCTTGGACTCAATTCCCAGCATCAAAAAACAACAGCAGCAAGCACAACGTAGCATCTAAACATTTTATCTACACTAAGATCAACAAAGGCTGGAGTAGTTAAGAAAAACAATAGGAATCTTATGTTTCTCTTGCGAAGGGACATAGATAATGGAAACCTAGACAACAATGTCATTTTTCACTGAGCAGGCAATCTAGAATTCAAGGAAAGAGGAAAGATTTATCAAAATGAGATGCCACCATAGTCTAGAACTGTGCTATTCAATATGGTAGCTACTATTATGCATGGCTATTTAAATATAAATTCATTTAAATTACATTAATAATAAATTCTTCAGTTTCTCACACTAATCATATGTGACTGTTGGAAAATACAGGTATAAAACATTGCAATCCCTTCAGAAAGTTGTGTTGGAAAGTGGAGTTTTAGAATCATGAAAATGCGGGGGAATTCCCCAAGCCAATGAGTGTACTTGGTCATGGCGGAGTTCTGTATGCTTTCTGTGGCCATGAGGTATCCAGAATCCAGAAGGCAATGATTTAATTAATTTAATAAATATACACTGGGTACCTACTATTACAAGGCTAGGTGATCTAAGAGACCAAAACTGAATGAAGCAGGTTCCAACCTTAAGGAGCTTGACACCAAAAAGAGAAATAAGATTTGTTGTGTTTTTCTTTTATTACTACAACACATATCTGAGATACTCAGCTTATAAAGAGAAAAAGGGTATATTGGCTCTCAGTTTTGGAAGCTGTAGTCCATGATCAATTGGTCCTATGGCTCTGGGTCCCTGGGAATGCAGTGCTGTACATCACAGGGAGGGTGTGGGGCAGACAAAACCTCTCATCTCATGGGGAGCCAGGGAGCAGAATGAAGGAGGAAGAGACGGGAGTCCCACATCTCCTTTGAAGGCCAGGTCCCCAAAGGACCTAAAGACCTCCAACTAAGGCGCAAACACCTTCCAATAACACCATTCTAGTGAACAAGCCTTGAACACATGTGCCTTTGGCGGACATTCTATAGCTCCAAGTTGTAGCACCTGTATACAAATAATCATGGTATAAAAGAAAAAGTAATAAATGTCCAAAAAGAGGTACAAGCAAAGCACATAGAAGTTCAAAGAATGGACAGGTCACTTCCATCTGAGGGCTTCAAGAATGCTTTTTAAATAGACATTTGAGATGAACCTTAGGAAGGCAGTTGGGGGGAGGAGCTAAAGATGGCGGAACAGTAAGCAGCAGAGTAAACAGTCTCTCTGGGAGAAACAGTTCAGATGCTGGAATATCACATCATGGAGAGGACAAGAAGGAAGCAAGTGGGTCCCCTGGACCAAGGAAGAATCTAAAATACGACTCGAAGCCCACAAAGAGAATAAAAAGAATTTAAACGAAGAAGAAGATGGTGGCTGGCAGCGCCTCAGCCTGGAGCCGGATTCACCCCGCCACAAGACCTGCTGAGCCTGGAGACGCGCGCGGTCGCAGCTGCGGTCATGGTCGCAGCTGCAGTCAACCCCGGAGGTCCCTGAGGAGAGGCACGGGAGTGAAGGAGAGCTGCGGGCGTGGAGATCTGCACTGGAAGTGGGTGTTTGGAATTCCACCCCCACCCCACGGGAGAGAGTGGTCGGCAGGGCTCCATCTTGGAGTCGGGCAGATTGCGCCCTCCTAGACTGCTAACTACTGGCGTCAGCGCCAGGTTGTGGGCGGACCCGCGGAAGTTGCCTGAAGGAAGCCAGAAAAAAAAAAAAAAACAGTCATTTGGGAGCTCCAGGTTGTGGGCAGACCTGCGGAAGCTGATTGGTTGGAGATCGGCTCCCACGCGCTTTTCAGACAATATCACTAAACAGCTTAGATTCCCAGGGCCTGACCAGGTCTGCGCCTGTGCAAACCCCGGGTGGCTTGGTCCACAGTTCAGTGCAGAGACACAGGCACCCAACATCATACGTAGCCAGCACTGGCTAGAAGACAAACAGCCTAGCTTCGGAGTTATACGTAGCCAGCACTGGCTAGAAAAGACAAACAGCCTAGCTTCGGAGAAGTTGTGGCCAGTGCTGGGGTGCCTGGGACCACACTACTCAGGGGTAGAAGAAATCAAGAATATGCCAAGACGAAGAGGGAGAGGGCAATCTCTGGCATCCAACCCAAGCGGTGCAATTCCACAAAAGGAAAACATGGAGATCGAGAAT
>RJWT010008309.1:0-26469 GCA_004365215.1 Cuniculus paca | reverse complement strand
TCTCTCTCTCTCTCTGTCTTCCTTTTTCAGTGGCCCCTGTAAAAAGTGTTTTGAAACATAATCATCAATATGTTGTTGGCATGTTTAGCATTGGATAATAAAATCGGAGATATTTTTCACTTTACTATTCCAAAGACGTGACCACATCTTTGTTTCATCTTGACTTTATTACATACCCTTGCTAAATTTTAGCATCCTTGGAGAAATCTCTTGACTATAAGTCTAAGAGATGAGAAAAGAGAAAACAGCAGTAGAAGCATTTGCAAATGGACTCAAGTTTTCTTTTCCTTGGAAACAGAAACTTTACAGTTTTATATGAGTTAATTCCTTAATTTCCCTGAAAAAAACTGTCCTATTTTTAAAAAATATTTTTCCACCATTAACTTGCCTTTTGCATATTATTATTATTGCCCTTTACATACTACTTTAATCTTTGGAGACAATTCATTTTAAAGAAAAATTTATTTCTAGCATTGCTTGAAGTAATTAAAACCTCTGTAATTAATGAGTTCTTGATGTGTATATATATATATATATATATATATATATCTCAAATTTATATCCATATCTATATCCTTCACTGGTTGTAATACAGAAAAGCATTTGTAAAATTAGTAGTGTAGATTATGTAGTGATGTTTTAAGGACTGTAAATGACATCTTGCTATTTACTGAATGTGATCCATATATTAGAAGTTTACCAGAGCTGTATTTATTTGAGCTCAGAGAAGTTAACATAATATGCATTAATTACTAATTTTAGAACTTGCAGCAGTTTTGTTTATTCAGAGCAATGAATATCCCTCAAAACATTAAACACTTGTTATTTTGTTAACCGTGTATAATTTTATTGTGTCATAGGGTGAGGATATATAAATAAAGGAGCCTAACTGTGTTCCAATAAAACTTTATTAAAACACATATCAGCTCAGATTTGGTCTGAAGATCATCCTTTGCCAAACCATGATCTAGACTGTTAAATATGCATTAAAAATTAAAACTTGAGGCCCAGGGATTTAGCTCAGCAACACAAGCATCTGCCTGGCAAGTGCGAAATTGTGAGTTCAGTCCCTAGTACAAAAAAAAAAATTTAAAACTTTATTGCCATACTGAAGCCTGCTATTTACACCATGTTTATTTCAACATTATTAGCTACCAGCCAAAAAGTAGGAGCAACTCAAATGTTCACCAACAGATCAGTGGATAAACAAAATGTGGTATATATGGTATAGAAAATTATTTAGTATTATAAAGAAAAGAAAGTCAGCTTATGATACATTGCAGAGGAATTTGAGGATGGCATCCTAAGTGAAACAAGCCAGTTACAAGAGGACAAATCAAGTATGATTTCCCTTTATGTGAGGTCCCTAGAATAGCCAGTCACGAAGACTGAAAGTAAAATGGTGCTTGCCAGGGGATAAGGGCAAGGAAAGAAAGAAGAGTTAGTGTTTAATGAGTACAAAACTTCAGGTTTGCAAGACAGAACATTCTAGAGACAAAAGATTATGGTGGTTGTACAATATATGAATGTACTTAGTGCCAATAAGGTACACGTAGAAATGGTTACAATGGTAAGTTGAATGTTATGTGTACTTTTCCTTTAAAAAAAATAATTGAAAAAAACAGCCCCAAACAAAAGCCCCTCATGTTTCCCCTCATCCAGTTCAGTGTTATGGCGATGGTTGGAAAGAGCTACCATATAAATGCTGCAGGAGATGAACGGAGGCCTCTCACTTGGCAGTGATATTGGAAGGACAGATACGGTCCCAGGCCTTGCTCCAGAGCTTTGCATGTATTTTTGACTGAGGGTAACAGAAATCTCAAACCAAACTGGCCTAAATAATAAGCAAACTTGCTGAACATGCAGGCAACCCAAGGGGCGCATGGCTCACAGGCTGAGGCAGTAGCTCGGCTCTGTCCTGAAATGTCCTCAGAGCTGCCTATTTCCCTGGCTCACTGTTTAGGGCTTGTTTTTTTTTTTTTTTTTCTCCTCTGGTAGCAAAATGACAGCAGCCGTTCCTGGCCACACAAAGAGTTGAGCTAAAATCCGGGGAAAAAATAAGGTTGGGACTATTTCCCGGGAATGAAAACTCACTCTGAAGCCCTCCCTTTCACTGGCTCGGACTAGGTCTTGTGGCAGGTGCTATGGCACGTCTATCACTGGGAGCCGTATGAGATTGATTCAGATCAATTTCATGGGGACTCATTTCTGAATTTGAGGGATGGGGTCATTTCCTGAGGCACTTGGCTGCCTGGGCTAAGGGTTGACACCCATGCAAAACTGGTTTGGATACCAGAAGAAGCCATATGATTTGCGAAGAGTGGGGTTTGCATAAGAAGCAGATTAAAAAAATTGATATTGATACTTTGGAGGATGTGAATAATTGCCCTAGGGAATGCCTTAAGTGAGACATTATAAAAGTCTTTTTAATTCCCTCATTTAATACTGTGGAAATACTGTGGATGAGAAATCTGCTCCCTTCCTAAGAGATGCAGACACCTGCGATGGGAGGACTTGAAGACACCTGCCCTTTGATTCCAAAGCATCTACTCTTTGTACTGTATGGCACAGTTCCCCCAAATACTCAAGAAATCTTGCAGCTAAAAGGCTTTCAGTCCATTCCTTCCCCATGATTGTCAACTGGACAAGTGCGGTGCACACACACACGCGTGCATGTCCATTTTAACACAAGACTAAGAGAATATATATATATATATATATATATATATATATATCCATTTTAAGACGAGACTAAGTGACTTAGGCTCTCGAGCCAATTCAACTTCTCATAGCAGCTTATAAAGGAGCTAAAATTCAAAGCCAGTCTTGCTCTGGAGCAAGGATTCTCACCCTCAGCACTACTGACCTCCTGGTTTGAACATTTCCTGCCATCAAGCACAGGATTTGGAGTAACCAGCTTCACTAAGAGAAGCAGGGTCTCTTGCTGCACAGTGTGGAAAGTGGAGAGTGAGCCGCTTTCTATTTTGAGCCCACTGCCTGATTTTCATTAGCTTTGCAGGTTGATTTCCATAATGTATGCCCTAAGGGCTGGAGCTTAGGTTTCGGGCCTCATTAAAGAACGAATAGCTGTTTCATATGATTATTTTCTGGTTGGAGATTAAACAAGTAACACCTTACCTGATTATACAAGTGTAGCTAATGCTTTCAGCTCTGGTTTGTCCTGAAAAAACCACAGAAACACAGGTATCAGTATAGGCGTACTTGGCAATCATCTTGTTGAGGTGTTTCTTTTACAGACAGGCGATGACTGAGATCAGGGAAAGTTGATAATCTGGCCAAGATTACAGAGCTAGGTCCTGGGAAGCCAGGACTGAGACCCAGCCCAATAATTATCAGTACAATGTGTTTTTCACACTCATTATAATAGTTTTCATGGGGAGATATTTTTTGTAGATGTATAAGATACACTTTGAAGGTGGTGATGATTGGATATTCTGCAGCTAATATGTACATTCCATAAATTTAAAAGGAAAACAAATGTGTATTATATCTTAAGATGTAAATATTAATTTCTTAATATTTTTTGAGTTTCCAAGAATAACATGGATTTTGTTTTCCTAAAGTTTACTTTACTGTTTTTCAGTAATACTGTAGCTGCCTGTGTTACCAACTTTTGCTTTATTTAAGGTACTAAAGAGCAGGCATTTCCTGAGATATTAAACAGATTTTCCCCTCGTCATTTCATGACTATAACTAGAGTAACAGTGTCCACTGCTGGTAAATCAGATAATTGCAGCACAGTTCACAACTGTTGTAAGTCAGAAATATCAGGTTCGCTCACCAGGGGGAAGTTTTCAGGCAAGCAATGTGAAGGAATACTGCTATGATTAAAAATACTAGTTTTATATTAGTTCAGTAATGAATGAATGAATGATTTATAAGTAATCAATATACCTTATCAATCTGGGAGTGCAACATACTAACAGTTCTTATTATAAAGTAATTGAGGTTTAAAACATTAAGAGATTAGAACATATTTTACCCACGAAAGTTTGTACCTAGTATTATAAACAAGATCAATGACCACTTTATAGTGAAACAACTGATTTTATTGATCATTTCAAACAATAACCCACCAGAAATTTCCCTGGTTTTATTCTTTGGGAATCAGTCATCATAGGTTTGGAAGATGAAGAGGAGAAAACGGTTGGAATGGGATTTTTTTTCTAAACATATTTAAAGTCTTTAGGAACATTTTGATTTTCAAACATTTGAAGCACTTTTTTTTTTTTTTTGTAATCTAAGAATTTGATTTGTTTAGCTGCATGCTTGGACAAGAGCCTGACTAGAATTCTACGACTTCTTTTCCAAGACTTCTGTGCTTTTGAAATGCTTGCTGGCTTCAATGCCAAAAACAGTCAGCAGAGGGCCCAGCAAATTTAACTGTCAAGATTGATGCTGCCACTGAGGCCACATTTTTACTGTTCTTTTAAAATTTCTTCCTAAAATTTGTACTTGTAAATGATGAAGGCTATAGTTTCTTTGCTACAGGAAAAAAAATTACAAGAATACATTGATACATGGCTTTATCATGTTAGTTTAATTTATGGAAATCTGCAAGCAGTAATTTAGGCTCTTTATAGAAATCTGGTTTGAATAGTTGAGAGAAACTGTAGATTTCAGTATTGATTAGTTTTGAGGTTGGTTAATTACAGCTCAAGTGGCGAGCATGCACCATATGTAAAGACCATGCATATCAATGAAGCTCTGTACATTGCATGGAAATATTGTGACAAAGTGAGTGCTGAGTTTGTTCTTGCCTTGTGATGAATTCTATTTTTTGAGATTTGAAGTTGTAGATCCCAGGCAATGGGGAATGGGTAGACTAATAATGCACATCTCCATAATTTCCTGGCTTTCATTTTATAAATTCACTCTTTTGTGACTTCTCAGTGTTGTTCTATCCCCTCCCTCAGCCTTAGACAGGCCTCCCACTGGAAGGCTCATCTCCCAGGTGATAGGAGCTCTGCTTATCACGTACTCTGTTGCCATTTTATGTCTTCAAGGTCTTCCCATGCACAACTTTTATTTGCGGAATTTCTTATGTTTTCATTCATCAACAAGTATTTATGTAATTGCATTCTGCATAAGATCCTGGAAACAGCAATAAAGACCAGTGAGACCTCTGCTCTCACAGTATTTACATTCTACTGAAGGAAGATTAATCAATAAATGCATAACATTCTAGAGGAGGGAGACTAATCAATAAATGCAAGAAGACAAAAATCACGATGAAATCTCACATTGAAGGGAAAATAATCTGATCAGACAAAGCAGACAAAGAGAATCTAGTTCCTTAGACTGTCAGTTACTGTAGACTGATGGGCAGGGAATGGTTCTCTGAGGAGGTGAGATTGGAGGAGACACCTGAATGACAGGCCAGGCTCAGTCCTATCAAGGATTTCACTTAGTAAAAAGCAATTTGTGGAAAATTGCTTTAAGGCAGCCAAAGCGTTTCCTGTATGAAGGATGGAAAGTAGGCCACCCTGTCTCCCTGAGCTGTTTTCCATTTCACCTTGAAACAGACAGGTGAACAGAGGAGCTTTTTTTTCTGACATCTCCCACTGGACAACTAGGTTTCCACAGATACCTGTGCTTGCCTTCCTTTCTCCTTAACCACCGCCTCCCACTGTTACCAGAGGAAGAGGGGACCTGGTGTGGGAGACGCTCAGTCACCCTTCTAAAATGCCCTACTGCACTTCATCCTCAGTGAGGACGCCTATCAATGTAGACACCCCGAATATGGAATTTCTTCCTCACCAACCCAAGACACAGATACAAGGAGATATTCACTGCTGGGATGAGTCTTAATAGAGATCATTCGAGATTAAGTCCTCTGTTTTGCAGGTTCTAAGAGTGGCGAGACTTGGCCAGGGCTGCATTGCCAATTTAAGGAAGAAAGAAGCCAAGCAGTTCTGCATCCCACTCCAGAACTCTTTGAGTGACCTTTTTTTTTTTTGCTTTTGCTTTATCTTTCTGCTCTGCAAAGTTCTATTTTTTCCCTCCAAAGATCTTTGTCCCTCTATTCTCTTGGAGCTCTTGCTTTTTAACTTTTTGACCCTTCTATTTATCCTATTTGTTATTTTGACTCTTCTATTTATCCTATCCTTCTATGTATCCTAAATTATGTCATTTCTTTGCCCTATTTTCATTTAATAGGAGTGTACGTTGGTGTTTGGCTCCATTCTTTTTCTTCAAAAACTAGATAAAATACAAATAGAATGAATAGATAGATAGATAGATAGATCACCATAATGAGACTATTTCAAATACATAATGCTCTTTTTCAAAATGGATTGGCATTAGTAGTCTATATGACTCAGTAACTAAGAAGGTGATGAAAGGCTATTACTAGTGTGCGATGAGATCTCTACAAAGCTGAGTATTCATGATGCAAATATAACTGTGGTCAAGAGTGCATGTTAGGTCCTGCATTAACTCAACTCCCAGAAGCCATCCTGGTCTAATCCTAACTTCTTCCCTGAACCTGACTAAAGAGAGGAGTTAGGTTTCTATGCAGGGATAAATGGCATGCTTAACACCCGGGACTATGGAAAGTCAGACAGAAATTAAGTAGGAAATTGACTGGATATGGGTGGCTAACACCATTTCCAATTATTTAAATGAGTGTGTGTAATAGTGCTGCTAATAACTTCAAATCTATTTCCAGAATGACTGAAGAAATCTGCCACTAACACTGAGAGAGAAAGAGGCCAAACCTGGTTCACCTATGAAGTTCATAAATGTTTAGCATAGGACAAGTTAGAGATCAATATCCTATATCTCTATTGTTTTGGGTTTTTCGTTTGTTTCTTTTTTTTTTCTTTTTAAAATAGAAAGAAAGAAAGAAAGAAAGAAAGAAAGAAAGAAAGAAAGAAAGAAAGAACCTGAACCTGAACCTTATCAGACTTTGTTCATCCACTCAGTGTCTAACCAGGGTCTCACAAGTCATTGTAATGTTGCAAGTCTGCTAGCTCAGTGGATGGGAGAACTATGCAACCTTAGCACTGCAGACATTTTGAACTGGTTAATTCTTCATTATGGGAAAGGCAATGCTGTGCAATGTACAGTGTTTGGCATCTTCTCTGGCCTTTACCTGCTAGAGGCCATTAACACCTGTTCCCCCCACTCCCCAGCTGCAATAACTAAAAATGTTTCTAGATATTGCCAAATGTCTCCAGGTGAATAAAACTGCCCTTGATGGGGAATCATTGCTCCTTGGCAAAGATATTTTAAAATAAGATGGATGAAAAGGTTACATCTTATTATTATGTCCCATTAATTTCTGGAAAACATTTAAGAATAGTATGGGGGGGATATTGTTTGATGCATTTCTTAATTTGAAGACTGAAGATTAAATTAAATATAATGATGAGGAGGAGAGACATACCAGATATCCAGGCTAAGGATTACAATTATACTTGAAGAAGACAGTTTTGTGATTCCAAGGGTATCAACTTACAAGGAAAATAAATTGTATCATTCTTTTTTAGCTGATTAAAAAATAGATACAGTTTTATATAAGTAAATTTTTCTCTGTGCCCTCAATTTTATTGGGATAAATAGCTGAATGGTATTTTAATAGCAATTTACATTAGAAACTAAATATATGCTCTTCTTGTGTTCATTTCCAATATGAACCCAAGAGAGAAAAGCAGGGAGATAGCTGTAAACATTAATTTCATTGAGACAGTTTTCACCAGATGTTCATCACCATTAATAGTGCTTGAAATGAATAAGTCATTTCTGGTAAATACACACAACGGCTGTCTCTCTGTGCCAGCGAATTTCTTTGTTGCTTGCTAAGCAAATGGCAGACAGTGGTCTCTGCATGGAAGCAGTTGGTACTTGTGTTTGCAATCGTATGTTGTCTCCAAGGCTAGACTGTGATGTCACAAACGAGAGCCCTGCGTTGTCTCTTCTTGTATCCACAGCTGGCCACACCCTTTAAGGACCTGGCCTCAATAGCACCTGCCTGATACTCTGTATGGAGCAAGTGTCACAAACGGGAAAGATTTCTTTAGTCCAGATTGCTTTCTTTAACAAAAGGCATGTTCAAATAATACATCAGTTTTCTAGAGCTGCCCTAACAAAATCCCAAACCGTATTTTAAACAACAGAAATTACCATCTTCACAGTTGTGGGGGATAGAAGGCCAAGATCAAGCTGTCTTCACAGCTGGTTTCTTCTGGGTTTTCTCTTTTACCTGTGGATAGTCGCCTCTGCCCTGTGTCTTCACGTTGTCTTCCCTCTGTGGAGTACATGTCCACAGTCTCTTTGTGTGTCCAGGATCCTTAAACATGGGACCACTCAGGCTAGATTAGGACTCACGCCGTCAACCTCCCTTTAATTGAATGACTCGGTCTCCAAATGTAGTCACATTTTGAGGGAATAAGGTTAGGACTTCTGCATAACCTTACTGAGAGCGAGGATATAATTCAGTCCATCACAAATAGCTTGTATGTTAATACTAACAAGGGAGAAGTTATTCCAGTGCACTCACTGTCTTCAATCAGTTGCATTAATCCAAACAAGTCATAGATGTAAAGGGAAAGTTTTATCCATGGTGTCCATGGTTTTAATTTTTCTCAAATGCCTTTCAAGCCTGAAGTAGGCTTGGGGCTGCTGTGATGAATCATAGTGCCATGGTCTTTAGCAAGGCGAGTTCATGCACATTTCATAGAGACATGAAGTATAGGAAGCAGACTTTTTCATTCTGTTGGTGTTTCAGTCACCGCCCCCATCGCTCCTATGGAATGGGTTTGAACTGATTAGCTCCTCTATGCTCATTTATTTTTCAGTCTAGACAAGAGTATATATTTGAAAATAATATGAGGGTAAACTGAGACTCTGTAGTTACTGAATGACTCTTGTGTTTTGTTATTCATTTAATCTTTCACTTTCCCAGCACAGATTATTGCTACCTATCGCCTGTGTGAAGTGTCGAGGAAGAGATGATTGTGGCATCAATAACCTCACTTGCTTTGCTCTGGAAACCAGGAGGAGCACAAGAAGTGAGTGAGAGGAAAGTGATGCTGTGCCCCAGGGGAGAGATTTCAAAGGAAGGATTTCTAGGGCTAACTTGACAGGATGGCCCTGCATCCTGGATCCTTTGCGTTGGACACTAATTAAAATATTTCACTTCAGGATCCCACAAACTGCTGAAATACCTCTGAAGTGGGGACATTTTGATATTTGCCTTCATCTGCCTCTCACGGTTAGAAGGCTGATGTTGGAGACTGGGTGAGGCCCCTGCCTTTTTGTTCTGGGGTCTGTGGGCCTGTGAGTCTGCAGTGGAGGGCACAAGGCATGGATTTAAGGGTCCCTGGAGACAGCCAGCAGCACTGCAAATCCCCAGAACTCAACTCTTCTCAATAAATTACTAGTAAATCTACTAGGAAGGATTTTTTTGTTCCCTTACCACATAAATTTCCAAAGACTTCATGAGTTGGGCATTAGGAAGCAATCTTGATCTGGTCTCAGATGACTACAAGCATCATAATCCTGGAGCACATTCACTTTCCTCATCTGGGGAATGGAAGGGAGAACTTCTCCTACCTAAGTTTATCTCAGGGATTAAATGAGATAATATGTGCCTAAAACTTGCTGCAGTGCCTGATACCCAATAAATGTTAGTTTGTGCATGATTCAGGTCATGGAAAGACTTCCAATACCTCCCTTCTTCATTGCCTGCACAGACCACTGATGTCTTATTCCGCTGAAACTACTGAGCATATTTAAAAATCTCCTGTTAAGAATGAAAACCTCTTAACCTGAGCAGGAAAAGGTAATGCATTTTCACATTGTTTGGTCACATTAGCTAGGTGACAATTTGAAAGACTTGTAGGGCAAGAGACCCTTAGCTGTACAGATTGAATGTCCGCATGAATTTACTTTTGGGGATACGTGGGTGTAATGAATTGTGGCTGGGGATGGTTTGAGAATCAGGACTAAGGAGAACCCAGATGGTCTTTGGTGGAATGGAAAGCATAATCCTTGCCTGGTGAGTGGGCACTCAACAGTGAATCCCAAGGGCAGGAACCATAGGTCAGGACCCAGCCCTGCAGCTGTAGTTTTGATGCAGTAGTAAAAATGATGCGCTTTCTCATCAATTCACACACAATTTGCGGAAGCCTAATTTTAGAAAGTGATGAGCTTCCTCTTGTCATTTCAACTTTAGCATGAAATATTTTATCAAAATGTACTCTTGGGAATAATCACCATTCATTTCTTTCATTTCAGTGCACTGTATTTGCAGTCCTGTAAGCCCCTTTATATCTCTGTAGCCCTAAAACAATTTAAGGAAAATGAGTAAGTTCCTGAATTCTGCAGTACACCACTGTGTCTATAAATAACAGTGTTCTATTGTCCACTTGAAAACCTTGTAAGAAGGTAGATTGCATGTTAAGTACGATCACAATGTTATTTAAAAAAAAACAACAACTATAGCTGAGTTTCCTGTGCACTGGTCTGGACTGACAAATTCCCAACCAGTGGAAAGTCTGTGGTAGGACACATAACAGTCTCCAAACTCTACAACCTTCAGAGAGTCTCCTGTATAGGTAATGGTGGTGTTGCATGTGGATAGTATGGACTTTCAAAGAATCTCTTATGTGCTGTAACTGTGCACAAAATAGTTGGCTCACATGAGTTGGAGCTTTTGATTTAATGATCATTGGAGATTGTGTTGTTGCTATACCTTCCAAATAGGATTTTATTGAGGTTTTATATACCAAGAAGAACACAAATAATTTAGATGTGTAGCTGAATGAACTATGGCAAATGTATATATCCTATACCCATTATCCAGATCAGGAAAGGCAAAGGGTATTTCCAACACCCCAGAAATTTTCTTCTTGGTGCTTTCTCACCAATCTCTGTATCTCAGAGATACATTCTTCTGATATCTTTGTGTACCAGATTCAATTTTCACAATGGAATCATGACTGTGCTCTTCTCTATCTGGCTTCTTAACTGCTCAGCATAATGTTTTTTGAAGTTTATTCTTGTTATTGTGTACACTAGTGATTTTTGTGCATATGTTACTAAATGAATGAATACTAACGTAATACTAAAATGTATAAGTATACCACAGTTTGTCCCTTATTCTTTTCTTTCCTTTCAGTACCAGAGATTGAACTCATGTCCTTCACACTGAGCTACATCCCCAGCACTTTTAAAATTTTTTATTGGGAGGCAAGGTCTCACTAACTTCCCCAGGCAAGGCTCAAACTTGTGATCTTCCTGCCTCAGTAGCCCAGAGTTCTGAGATTACAGGTGTGTGTCACTTTACCCACCATTTTCCATTCTCTTACTGATGCAAATGGGATTGTTTCCCGCCATTGTGTTTTGAATACCCAGTTACCATCACACACTATGCAGTTTGGAGATTGCTTTCCAATATTGTGACAACCACATTTATTTACTGAATCAAAGGTCTCCCATCCTGTGCATCTCTGGCTTATTCACGGCCTACTTCTTGTCTTTGATGATGAATCTAATTATTGTTTGAAACTGGCAAGTATACAAAATTTGCTTATCCTCCCATTATTTCTTGAATATTAGGAAAGTCATCCCTTGAGATATTAACCAAGTTACACAAGAAAGCTTACACCTTCGTGCTCTGTCAACAATTATAAGATAAATTGTGAAATTAAAATTCATTTCTTGCTCTGAATGATGTGTGTGTGTGTGTGTGCACATCCCAGATGGAGATAAATTCTGAACAATGTGTTCTTATGTAATTTCACCATTTTGCGAACTCATGTAGTGTCCGCATATAAGTCAAGACAGTACAGATGAGCCACTCTATCTATACAATCCAGAGATGTGGTCGACATGAGTTGTGGGGTGCCGCTGCCAGTGTCTTGAAAGCTACCACAAAATAAGGCATTAGGAACTCTTCAGCTCCATTCACCTCCCACCTACGGAATTATCATCATATGTGAGGTCCACCACTGATGAAAACATCGTTATGCAGCTCTTGTCTATATGCACATGTCTCATTTCTTATGCATGCGTGTGTACGTACATATATTTATATGTAATCAAAATAATAATATCAGACTATTATTTAATTACTTAAATTGGTTATAAAGTTTAGGATACTTAAAGTTTGAGTCACCAAGTAGAAAATAACTCAGTATATTATATACAACATTAATTCAACATCATTCCACGAACGTGTTCATAACAAACAACGTGAAAACCAAGCACTGGAGACTCCTCCTTTTTTTTTTTTTTTTTTTGTAGCACCGGGGATTGAACTCACGACCTTGCGCTTGCCGGGCAGGCGCTTAGGCCACTGAGCTAGATCCCCGGCCCTCCTCCTTTATTATTATTCGAGCATTTGCTTTATGAACAATGAGAGAGTAGGAGTCAGCAGAAAGTGAGCTCAACTCTTAAGTATGCAAACTGGCCAGGAAAAAAGAGCATCAGTAAGTTTGGTTAGCTTTAATGTACATGCATGGACCTATTTTGAAGGATTAAAATAATTAAGATTTTAGAATAATAGCAGAATAACTATATGCTACTAATAACTGATATTGCTAATAATCTATTTGTTCATTTCCATATCATGAACAATGGAGAAAAATGGTTGTAAACAGATTAAAACAATATGTCTAAAATAATTATTTTTAAAAACTTAGAAGAAACAAAACTTAGAGAAAAATAAAGTTTTCAAGATAACATTACATCTGAACTGCTGGTTACTTCTTCCCTTCCGTTTCTGTCCTCACCTCACCAAACCCAAGCTCAAAATCATTTGATTGGAGCTTTCTCTTTCTTCTAAATTTGTCCATTCTTTAAGCACTGAGATTGAAAAAAGTCTTGGCCCAGAATTTTAATCCTACTTCCTACCACTAGATTTACCCCTCCCTAACTGCATTTATTTTTAAAATTCAATTCACTATGGAGAATTAAAAAGGGAGGTAGTAGCAAAAGTGGTAGAGGCAGTAGATGGACTACTTCATTTTAGAAAACTTGCCTATAGCCTAATTCATTTTGGCCAGTAGTTACATTTGGTTATGTTTCCTGGCACTACCTCATGAAATTCTGTAATGATGTCAATTTTCATGTTTTTCTTATTTAGCTGTAGGAAACAGTCAAAAGAGCAGCAGCCCTTTTCCAATGGGCTGCAAATAAGAGCCAGGCTGTCTTCAATTTAAGAAACTTGCTTTCCATGTACTAAGAGGAAAACTGCAGTGCAAGGTTACAGGTTAGAATATGAAAGAGCTATATTTCCACGAAATCTTTGAAAAGGTATGCTCTTAACTTTAATGGCGTGTCTGATCATTTTTGTAAACTCTTAATGTTTGAATTTGATCTAACAGAGCATTTAGAAAAGATTTTTGCTCTTGGTACCCACCCACCTGCCAGAGATTCCCCTAACATGTTTCCAATGTGAGTCTAATAAGCATGTGGGGCAGTACTAGATTCAGTGAGGAAGCTAATGTTTAAGAGATGATGTGAAGACGACTGAGAGATGCAGGAATGGGACAAGTTCAAGGTGATTCAACAGTGTTTTTTAGTCACTCTGCACTGTTAAAGGTATGGACCTGCTGAAAGCTGTATCCTATTCATCACTGTGATGGGCATTTCTGACTCAATGCTTTTTTGTGGTCATCAGTTCCATCTAGCTTACCCAGAGAATACCAGTCTCTCAAAATCATCTCTCAGCTGTTCACTGAATTACTCCTATTGCCCAACCATGGTGACACTAGGCTCTGAGGGAATATTATATGGGCAGGAAAGAAAGCAAAGTTGCTGAGTCAGTGAAGCTGAACATCTTCATCGCATTCCAAACATGGTAGAGGAGGAGAAAGGGAGAGGGAAAGCCATCCCTATGGTTTTGAGTTAGGGTAGGTGAGTCCTTATTTTGATGTTTTAGTGTTTGTGACCTAAGAGAACATCTAAATGTATATTCTAAAGTGCCAAAGAATGTGAACGTGACCTACTAACTACATTGCCAGTGAAACTACCTAGAGGTGACATAGGTGGGTAGACCCAGACCGAGACAATTCGAGGGCAAGGGTGGAGACACAGGAAGCTAAGAACATGCAAGAATAAAGAAGGCAAGACTGAAAGAGCTCATTAGCATGCCAGACACTAGCAGAGACTACGTGCAAGTTTTGGGTGACATTGACGGTGACTCTCAGGGTGGATCGGTATCATTGAAATGTTCTGAAATGGCAGGGCCAGACATAAATAAAGAAGTGTGTTTTTATCAAAACACTTAATGAGGGAATAAAAGGAAGCATTTTGTTCCCATGGGCATTGTAAGGTGAAAAAAGGGCTGAGCATTTTAGAAAATTAAGCTTTCAGCCCAATTCTGGGAAGAGAATTCTAAAATTTAAGCCATCTGAAAAAGGAGATGCACTCAGTCTGCCTGGTGCTGAATCACTGGCAGGCAGAAACTGGGCAGCTCTTCACTGCATAGGTACATCGAAGCAGGACTAGATGGGTATAAGGTCCTTCCCTATTGAAATTTTGAGCAAAAGAGTAAATATGTTTTAATTAGTCTTGTGAACTATGTGGAAGCAGTTGGTTTTATTTACATTGAAAAACCCTGAAAGTTTAGCAGTATTGGTGCATGTGCCTGGGTGTGTGCATTTTAGTCTACATGGAAAGTGCAAGGACTGCAACAGTGTAAAATAATTTACTTCGATGAAGGAAGGAAATGAAACTGAATTGCTGGTACCAGCTAGCCAAGGAAAGTGGATGGGGAACCTTCTGCAAATGACTGCGTCCCTCTGAACTATAAAGAAAATTGTTGAACTGTTGTGCAACCACAAAGGCAACATCATGGAAACTGAGCATCTCAGTGACAGATTTATTTCAGTGTTTGTCAGTAAAATATTGCTACTGAAATATGGGGACATAAGAAATGAAATGGAGCATTTTTACCTAAGAGCCAACGTATGACTATATAGAGAGCAATATTTTGTTGCAGGAAATTAATTTGGCTCTTTTGACGTGAGACCTTGTAAATACTTTCAACCCATGAGTTATATTACTCATATCTCTTGAAAGTTATATTGAAGGTTATCTCAAAAATTGCAACCTTGATATTTCAGGGATAAAAGGTATTTGTTATTATTTTGTTGTTTTCTTTTTTTTAGAATCCTCTTATTAGAATAGTAATATCTCATAACTGAGAGCAGAAAGGGGCAAGGGAAAGATTTCAATGCTTGGGAATTCTTAATGCAAGGCTTTTGATACCATATTAGTTGAATATGATCTTATATTAAGAGGATAACAAGATTATATAAAAATTAGAGTAAAAAACTTTCTATTCAGCACATGGATATTCGCAGGTTACCCCTCAGCTATTCTCTGTATATGTCTTGCCCTCCTTCTGTCTCTTATAAATCAACACCTTTTTTTTAAAGAAAGGTCAGTGTTTTACGATTATTCAGGTAGCACTGCTCCTTTTGAAAAATCAGGGGAATGTATAAAACGTATGTATATATAGTACATCACTTACTGGTAAATACTGTTGATACTTTGCTTTTGTTCATTTTTAATGTTCAGGTATATGTATACAGTTAACAGCATATAGTATCCATGCATAAACATTCATATCTTGTGTGTACACTAACTACAGTGACTGTATCTTTATTACTGGTAGACTATGGGAAAAGGTCAGTGTGAGAATGATGAATAACCCAGGTGACTAAGTGGAAACTGTTGCTATTCTATATGAAAAAACATGGTTCTCTATAAATTGTTGTAGATTTATTTTCTGTTTATGAAACTGTGTCATAAGTTGGGATTTTTCTCGTTTGACATTGGGTTTTTTTTGTTTGTTTTTATTTTTTGCCTGAAATCTCAGTGTTCTCTTCAGTCTACCTGGTGACTACCTCCCATCTTTTAAATCTTGGCTGCATGTAGGACTGTTTCTGTGAGCACTTCTCTGATCCACATCACAGAGAACTGCCTCTCCACCGTTCCTGCGCATGTGTTACTGCAGGGTGTCTGACACTTAGCCAGGCTTAGGTATCTTCTCTGTCTACTCTGAACTGCTGAAGGGTGGGTTAACTCTTATTGACATTTAAGAAATGGGTTTAATGATGGAGAGTAGTACTGGGGAGATTTCTTAGGTGGTGAATTAATGAACAGATAAATAAAATGAAGGTTGAGCATGTCAACTGGGACATTTGCCTGTATGAAAATTACCTTTTATGAATATATTTGCCAAAGGAGGCCTGTTTTGCATACATCAGATGGAGGAATTCAGATTCACTAGATTTATTACGTAGGGATGACATTTGCATTCCAGACCTGTTCTGGAGAGGGCATAATGGCCACTCTTCTCCTGTGCAGCCAAGCACTCCCGAGAAGGACGGAGGAGTGACGGGAAGACCTTGGAACCCACAGGACTCCAGGAGATGGAATTCAGGCCTGAGGCTGCTTCTAGTTAGCTGTGCGACCTTGGCTAATTAATTAGCTTGCATGGATCTGAATTTATTACTCAGTAAAACAGTATTATTAGATTGCATCACCTCTAACATCACTTTTAACTTCTAAAGATGGGGAACAATGACATAATGTAGCAGATTAAGATTTCAATTCATAACCATAAATGCTTAAGATTAAAAAATAAAGTAGGATTCTAGTACACTGTTATTTTGTTTGATTATTAAGATTAGTAGCAACTACACACACACACACACATACACACACAAGCAATTGTAGAATGCTTTATTTTGCTATGTGAAAATTTGCAAACTTGGTTAGTTTTCAGTAATTTAAGTAGAAAAGAAAACATTTATTATGTTAACAATTATGCACCAAACTATGATTTCATTTTCAGCTTCATTATTATCAAGGAAGCAGAGAGCTAGAATTTGAGTGACTGTTTTTACTTGTCTTTCACATATGTTATTCCTTTTATTCAAATATTAGGAAAATTTATGAGTGGTGTCTCAACTTCCTCCCACATACAGTAATCCAGGCCTTGGTCTGAAGACTTCCTGACACATTTTCTGAGTTTCTGCTTGTAATTCTTCAGTAAGAGCAGCTTCTTTTAGAGAAGTATTAGATTTTAGAATGTTTGCAGATTGTTAGTGGTGATTGGGTTGAGATGGGAAGGAGACTACGGGAAGGTAGTTTTCACCAGAGGGTGGAGACTCGCAAGGATTGAAGTGCAGTACCTCAGGAGTTTCCTTTCTTGTTCTCCCGCTCCCTTTGACAGACACTGGCTGTGTTCCTGGCATGCCTTGTGTGCCCAGTGTGCCCAGCCCTGGGGAAAAGGAGCCCCTGCAGCTAGGAGCACTGTGCGGGGCGCAGTGGGGGACTGGTCCGGAGCCAAGAGTGGCACTCAGAGAGGCAGAAGAGCTGGTCATTGGTGGGCGTGAATGTAGTGAGGGAGGGCGGAAAGTTCCTGCCAATGACTGGAAAGGGGCAGTAGACTGTCAGGAAAACATGGTCCCATAGAGGGCTATGGATCAAGACACTTGCCTTTTAGGGCCTGCTCTGACTCTACAACAGGTTCGAAGGGCTGAAATTTCAACTTTGTAATGTTGAACTCTGTCATGTCAGCATCTCTTATTTGTAGTCAAAAATCCCTAACAAAAAAGAATCTGAGCCTTGTCCTGCTGGAACTAAATCTCCTGAGATGATAGCTAAGCCCATTCATGGAGAAATGAGCACAAGCTGTGAGTGAGGCTGAGCCATTTTCCTATCGCCGTTGACTGCATCAAGGAAGGATCTCTGGAAAACTGCCATTTGCACAGTTTATCCCTGTCTGCTGGGAGAGATCCATTTACTTGAATAACTTGGTGCATTCAAATATTTTATATAGGATGCATCAGTTTATATTTAATATACATATAGATGTATATATGAAAACCTGTAGTAGAATGACTTGTTTTTAACTTATGGTCAAATACTTCTTTTAACCTCTGAGTCTTCTCATGTCTGGAACCCCATTGCAAATGTCTGCTGGATTCAGAAGAAGCCAGCAATAGACCACAAGTGACCAAGAGAAACCCAGGGACTGGGCTTTTCCTGGGACCCAGTCAATTTTGTTTATATAAAAAAATCTTTATTGTGTTATGCCTGAAATGATTGTTTTTTTTTCCTGAGATTCCTTCTCCCCTGCCTATATAAAAATCAGGAAAATAATTTTTGATTCTTTTAAAATTATTTCATTTAAATGATATCATTCATTTTTGGTCAGTGTCAAACGAGATGGTCAAATTCTTACCTAAGGAGCTAGGCTAGATTTCTAAGCAGAAAGAGAAATTATCTACTATCCCTATAGCTATGTAAGAAATAAAAATGGAATGGGAAAAAAGATTTTCAGAATTGATTTTCTTCATTTGGTGATAGCCTTGGGCCCCAAATCTCATTTTGTAGAACATCACATATCTAGCCTTAGTTTTATTTAGCTCAATTCTATGACCCTAAATCTCGTGAAAGCCATGTTATAAACTCAAGAAATTAAATTCTTCATGGATTTATGTGGGCTAGGAAATGCATTCTCACAATTCACAGTGGAGCATAATGTCTCTGTTTCCACAATTGCTGAGAATTGCTGTACCTTTTTTCTGAGAGATACCATAATTAAAGTCTAGGAAATTCAGGTGAGCAATAGGTGCCAGAGAGGGCCAGCAGATGACCACACATCATTCTGAGGAGGAACTAAAAAGCCACTGTGGAGACAGAGACACGAAATAGAAATTCTATCAAATAAACACCTGCTGCTTTAAAAAACACGTTGGTAAGGAACAGGATCTTCATTTTGTTTTTTAATTTTTAATTTTTATTAGTGTACATTTGCAGTTCATAATGATTACATTCATTGTAAGAATTGGTACATGTACATAACACATCTCAATTCTTTGTTTCTCCTTTCCACCCTCTTTTATTATGTCAGCATCAGATTCATTTATTTATAAATCTTTATGAAATTAATTATCATATGTTTATATTAACAACCAGACTGATAGGTGAAAACCATGTGAAATACCTGACTAGCTGCATTGTCCATGCTGGATTACAATAGCTTTTCTCTCTCTCTCTCTCTCTCTCTCTCTCTCTCTCTCCCCCTCTTCCTGTTATCTGTCTTTTATTTCACACTATATTTATATATTGAGGTTTTTCATATACAAGAAACCATGTCATATTTAAACTTGTGTGTCTGATTTACTTCACCACTCACATTGAAAAATGGACATTTTGGGAGCTGTCCGTGGTAGTGGGGTTTAGCGGGTACCTGGTCCCGGGAGCTCTGTAGACTTCTGTTGCTCTGTGTGCTAGCTATGGGACAGGTGTGTTAGACTGAATAACAGCCTCTCAAAGATGCCCACATCTATGTTCCTGCAGCCTGTGAATACGTTAACGTGTATGTGAAAAGAAACTGCGGATGTGATTGCTTTTAGAATCTTGAGATGGGATGATTATCCAGCATTGTCTGAGTGGGCCCAACAGAATCACTAGTGTTTACTAGCAAATCAGGAGGATCAGCATCAGTAGGTACATGTGAGAGTGGAGCCAAGATGTTTGGACTATGCAAGAGATAGCCCATGAACCACAGAGTAAAGGTGAAAAAATTATGACTGAAGTATTTTCTAATTTTTCAATAGTTTATACTTAACCATAATCTAGAAAAATGTATTTTTCCCTTTTTAATGGACATAATAACTATGCATTTTTATAGTCAATTGTGAGATCATTTAATACACATACACTATGTGTAACAATAAAGTCAAGGTAATTGGCATTTCTATCTCCTTACATGATTATGATTTCCTTATGTTTGGAGCCTTTAACCTCTTTTTTTTCCTAGTTATTCATAAAATATGTAGTAAGTTGTTGCAAACCATTTTCATATTACATGCAGTAGAACCTCATAACTTATCCTTCCTATCTAGGTTTTGGTATCTGTTATTTAATGTCCATTTACATCCCTGCCACCCTCCTTGGTCTCTAATAATTACTACTCTACTCTTTACTTTGAGTTCAACTTTTCTGCCTTCCACATATGAGTGACAGCAGGAAATGTGTCTTTCTGTGCCTGGATTATTTCACCAATGACTGTATTGGATCTTCCAACTCACTCACTGTGAATGAAGCAAATGACAGAATTTTGTTCTTGTCAGTGGTTGATTAATATTCCATTGTGTGTCTGTACCACACTTTCTTTACCTGTGCATCTGCTGAGGGACATCTATGTTATCCATATCTTGACTATTGTGAATAGTGCCCTGATAAATGCAAGAGTGCGGACATCTCTCTGCTGTGCTGCTTTCATTTCCTCTGAGTGCACATTCAGAAGTGGGAAGCTTGGATGTGGTAGTTTTATTTTTAGGGTTTTTTTTTGTGAAATCTCTATAATGTTCTTCATAATGGTTGTTCTAATTTATAATCCTACCAACTGTGTGTCAAGAGCTTCATTTTCTCTACATCTTGTCAGCATTTGTCATTTTTTAACTTTTTTGATGATAATCATTCAGGTTGGGCTGAGATGATATATCACTATGGTTTTAATTTGCATTTTCCTGATGGTAGAAATGTTGAGTATCTTTTTGCATACTTGCTGGCAATTCATATTATCTTGCTTTGAAAAATGTCTATTCACAATATTTGCCAATTTTTAAAAATCGGATGATTTTATATTTTGCTATTGCATGTTTTTAGTTCCTTATCTATGTGGAATAAAATGTCTAAATTCCTAAGTGGATATTGAAAACAGATTTCTAAGTACTGAAATGGTATTTTGCAAGTCCCTGTTTGGGAATCACTAATACTTCTTAATTGTCTCTGACAGTCAGAAATTTAGTTGCATGTTTTGTCATGTGTGTGCATATATATGTGGATGTACATGTTTATGCATGTTTTTAACCTATATGTACTAAGTGCAAAGAGGATAGCTTCAATCTACAGCACTTAATTCCTTGGGAAGTGACAACTTGAGCAATCATTGAATAGAAATTATTTAAGTTAAATATAAATAAAGTGATATCATAGGTGTATACAGAATCTTTGCATTCACTGAAATTATAAATGAACATTTTTCCCAAATGTATTTAGAAACTGAGTAATTTTTTATGTTGAAATATTCAACAGTTCTTTTAAAATCCACTGATATATTGTTAAAATTGATGGAATTATTATCTTCTACTAAGAGTAAGAAATTATTTCTTACTTTCTTCCATTTAGAGAAAGGAATGTAAGTCAATATTCTGAGTTCTGAAACTAATGCTGTGCACATTTTGAATTCACTTTAATATGGAAGACTGGAAACCATTGAGAGTATTTTCCCCAACTTATTAGCCAGATACAAAAACGCACTGGATTGGTAAAGTGAAACCATCTGTTAGTATCAATCTGGTATTACTTCTATAAGTAAAATGTTCACAAGTTTTTAGTACCAAAAGTTTTCACTTTCTTCTTTATTGAATCAAAATATTAAACAACAGTAAAACTCTTTTCAGTTTTTCTTTAATACATGGAAATCTGTTGCCTCAGGAAATAAATACATCTAGTGAAGTTAATCAACAGACTCTTATAGTATTAATGTAATTACCTATTTCATGAAAATAAAGAATACTTAATTCCTTTAGAGAATTCTAACAATATAAAATAGGGGTCAAAAATACTATCACAGAAAAGATAAAAATATGACTTTGAATTTGGACTGCAATGAATGGATAGGAATTTAATTTTAACACATTGAAAATGCATCCCAAATGGATATTAGCTTTACTTTTGATGTTATTCCAAATGAGCAAAAACTGCAAAGGACATCAGTATCAACTACATTTCTAGAATAATCTCATACATTTTTTAATAGAATCAATTTTTCTGGAACAGAAGATAAAAACAAATGCCAATTGCTCTTTTGAAACGAGCTAAAATTCACTCAAATTAGTTTATAATAATTTGACTACAAAATAATGTTAGGTGCTCATATTTTATCTTTTGGAGACATGTAAGATACTCAAAGCTGGACTTGGTGGTGCATTCCTATCATTCCAGCACTTGGAAGGCTGAGCCAGGAGATTCACTCTGTGTTCGAGGCCAGCCTAGATTACATAGTGAGAGCCTGTCTCAAAAAATCAAAACAAAACAAAAAGAAAAGAAAGAAGGAAAGAAAGGAAAAAACAAATTTAGAAATGATTGACATAAAAGAAACCACATGACATACAGTGTCACTCACTTTATGAAAATGATCAACAGAAATATTTCTGAAATATTTATTCTCTCCCTATTTCCTCCCCTCCAATTCAGAATCAATAGGAGGCAAAGGAATTAACAATAACAACAACTACTACTACCACTACTATTACCCTACTATTAACTACTACTACTACAATAAGCTATTTTAATATACAGATGCTCTAAAGCACTTAAAAGCATGTTTCATGAAAAGCTATGTGATATCTAAGTGAAATACAGAGTAGAGCACCATTAACAAGAGGGTGTAACTGCCATTTACAAACTTGTATAATGCCTTTACACCATATTTCATTGGTCCTAAGAAAATAATTTTTATGCTTAGACAACTCCGAACCTAGTAGACATAATCTATGAGATGACATGGTTTAATAAAGTGTTTCTCTGTTTTCCTCTTGGTGCATAAAATAATTGTGCATTTTAAAATGGCTACTTACTTTGGATGAATTTGGGAAGTGGAAATAGAGGTTATGCCAATGGTATAAATGAAAGAAAAATCAGCCGTTAGTCAATTTAGGGGAAGTAACAAGTGAAAAAATTTAATAGGGAACAAAGGTTTAGCTCAGTGGCACAAGAACCTGCCTGGCAAGTGCAAGGTTGTGAGTTCGAACCCTGGTGCCAAAAAAAAAATTAATATCAATGTCAGTGTGCAAAATATGTTCTTCAGATTTTTTATTTGAAGAAGAAATAAAAATAAAAACTGGGCACTTTTAAAGATTAAACCTTACAAAAATGCATCAATTTGAGAGTCAAGCTATCTATGCAATACAATCACTTAGAATATAGAAACTCCGAAGGCAAGGGAGAAACACCCCCTTAATAATGAAATGCACACCAAAAAGGCTATACCTTGTTTATATACTCTCTTTCCCTAGGATATATTTACTTTAATAAACACCGCTATAGAAAATTCTAGAAAATATGTTCATCTGGTTTCATATTCTCTGGTGGATTGGATGTAGTAAATTTGAAAAGAGAAATACTGTCAATTTGTCATTGTCAAACAGGACTTAAGTGGGAAAGCAGGGTGTTTGTGGAGCAAGTGGCGTGTGGGGGTGAATCCTAAGGACCAATAGTAAAGCCCTTTCTTGTCTCAGAAGGAATCAGTCTTGCACCCTTGAGAAAGTACTGCTGACATTTAAACTATAGGTCATGTCCAGATGAATCCAAGCCATTCAGCAAAGGCAAAAAGATGGTCTATACCTTACATTTATGGGGCTGATACAGTGCATAATCCACATGGAATCTTAGCTGTCTCAGTGCTTAAAGAGATCAAGCACCATGGGTAATTCATCCTTGACAGACTGGGCTAAGAAGATTTTGTTTCTCTTATTTGGTTTTAGCTGTCCACTTACCACTTCCTGATCTTTCAATAAACAGATACTCATTGAGCATCTACTTTGCCTGATAATGATGAACCACAGGGTTTGTGACAATAAAAAAAAAAAGAGAGACAAAATCATGTCTTATAGACTCATATCTTAAGAGAACTAGCAATCTAAATAAGAAAAATATATATAAATTTTAAAAATTGTGAGCACTGTACTGCATAAAGCAGGGAAACAAGAAAGCATTGTTTGTTTTTAGGGGTTGTTGTTAATAGCTTTGTGTACAAACATGGAAGCAAATAACCAGAAATGAAAGGGAGATGGGACAGAAAATAGAAAGGTTTTGCTACTGGAGCATGGCAGATAGGCTGAAGATCAGCAGGTGATGAGTGAAAGGAGAGAAATCGCCATGTCAGGGAAGAAATGAAGGCAGATAAATCATGCCAGACACGGTGCTCCACTTGGAGGACGGTGGAGTCCATGCAGGTGGAGGACTTTATAACTTGATTTTTGCCTTCAACACTGGCTACAGTGGTAAGGATACACAACAAGGAGTAAATTGGATGCTAAAACATCAGTCAGGCTGCTACTGCTGCAGGTGGCAATCAGTAGGAAGTGGTAGAAATGGTGACAACGATCTTGTTTTGGGTAGATAATCAAAATAGAGTAGATAGTTGGTGCCAGTATATATGAGGTGTTAAGTAATGAATGAGATTAGCATGATGCTAAAGGTTTTGGCCTGAGAAACATGGAGAATGGAGTTGCCATTTCAGAAATGGGGAAGAGTGTAGGAAGAATAAGTTTAAGAAGGAAGAATATAAATCCAGGCATCACAGTAGACACCTGAAGTTCTAGCACTTGGGAGTTTGAGGCAAGAGGACTGTGAGGTAAGGCCAACCTGGACCATAGTCGGTTCAAGGTTAGTCAGGACTATGTAACAAGACCTTGTCTCAAAAAGAAAAATAAAAGGAAGACTAGTAATTCAGAATTCAGTATTGGCCATGCTAAATATGAAACAACCAAGTGTACATATTTGTAGGGCTATAAATCTTCAATTAACAACTATTAAGTATAAATATCAGTACTTAGAAGGGACACTAGATTTGACATTAATTGAAGATTATGGTGGTGGAGTATGTGGAGAGAAATTTTCTCAGCATTAGTTATCTGTGTTGAGATCTAAGCCAGATTGTTATCTTTGAGAGAACAAAATCAAACCTCTTTATTTCTATTTTTTAAAAATTTAAACACCTATTGACTTACCTTCTACAGTGTTGACAGAGGCACTTAGTAAAGATTTGATCACCAAACAAGTGAATAGCTAAGTGATATCTAAGTGGTTATTAATAGCTAGTATTTATTGAATTTCCAGTGTGTTCCAGGCACTACACTAAGTATTTAACACACATGCTCTCATTTAATTCTCATAATAACCTCTTTTATTTTTTTTTTTTTTGCGGCACCAGGGATTGAACTCATGACCTTGCGCTTGCCAGGCAGGCACTTAGGCCACTGAGCTAGATCCCCAGCCCAATAACCTCTTTTATTATGGCAGTTTTACAGAAGAACAAATGGTGGTTTCCTGGCAATAAGCTAATTGCTCAAGGACACATAGTCAGACTTCTGTTGTCCTTATTCTAATCCCGGTTTTAGTCATGGCTTTAAATTAAAAAGACAATTATGAGGAAGTGATAGTACAAATACTCCCAGTGCAGGGAACAACATAATTAAAGTCTGAGGTTCAAGAGAACAGTGGCTTCTTTAGGAGGTCTTCAAGAATAGCGAAGTAGTTTCAAGGATTTGTATGGCACTTTTCAGTTTCAACAGTATTTTCTCATTTGCATTGATAGTAATTTCTGAGAGGTAGGAACTATTTTTATTATTGGGATTTGGGTTTGGGGAAAGAGATTCACAGGGCTAAGTTCACGAATCCAGTCAACACTGACCAACGTTTGAACTTGGGCTTTCTTCGCCAAAACCTAAAATAAAGTCTTACATTTCTGGTGACTTGAAATGTTATCACGTATCCATCAAGGGCATAAGAAAATATATATGGGAATACACATATGTTGATGTCAAAAAACATGGAAATGAAGAAAGAATTTACAGCATAGAAATGAGTGGTCTGGAAGATTACGGTAATGATATTGGTGACTTCTGAGCACTTAAACTAGGCCACTTACTGTACTAGGATCTTTATATCCACTACAGCTTAAGAGATTGTGTTTCCTTCATTGAAAAGATAAGGAAATTGAGGCTGTGAGAAGTTAAAGCAACTTCCCAGAGCTCACCATTCAGCCAGGAAGTTGCAGAAAGGAGAAAAGAGTTAAGAGCTTCCAAATTCAGAGTTCAGCCACCTCACAGTTTGCTGAACAGCTACATTACTAGGAAAGGACTTTCTTTATTCTTTTGTTTTTATAAAGTCAAAGGTGACATTGAAAAGTCTGAGGAACTTCTTTTGAATGAGCGATTGTTTTCCGAATTGTAGTAACGTTGGGCTTTGTGTTCCCCATCTCTGAATCGGTTTTCACCCTTGCTTTACACTCTCTTTTATCACAGTTTAAGACAGCAGATGGCTCTCTTGCGTTTCCTTTCACTTATCTCTATCTGTAAACAACTAAACAGCGAATCCAATGGGGAGGTGAGAGAAGGCAGGGAGAGATTAAGCTAAAAGACCTTGATTATCCCAATGAGGCCTCCTTTCCAGGATCCCTTGACGTAAGAAGCCACTAATGGAAAAGTGGGTAACTCGAGGCTTGTGAAATCCACAGTCTGACCCATGTCCTGAGACTCAGGAGTTCCTGGATCAGGCGCCGCCCCCAGCTTCAGAATACATCAAGAAAGAAGGCAGAGCGTTTCTCAGTTATCAGAAAGCAGAATGGCTTTTGTGCTACAAGGTGTCAGTGGACGCTATGAGGATTCATTTCCTTCCCTT
>RJWT010008308.1:0-26474 GCA_004365215.1 Cuniculus paca | reverse complement strand
TCTTTTGCATAAGGAATGTACATGAGTCTTTGGGGGACCAGGGGTGGAATGTTGTGGTTTGTTTAGATGTTCCCCTCAAACCTCATGCAATCACAGAAGGTGGACCTTTCTAGGGTAGTTGAGTCTAGTGCTTGTGATTGGTTCATTGTCTAGCACTGGGACTGGTGGCATGAGTGCTGCACCTGCCCAGGGATGGGTAACCAGCATACAATATAAAGGAGACAAGGAGGCATGCTTTTCTTCTTTTAATCCTGTTTGCTCTTGTCACTTATGGTTGCCATCAATGACTGCCCCTTAGCCACACTACACTGCCGTGGAGTCAACTGAGTATGGACTGAAACTTCCAAGGACTGTAAGCTAAATAAACCTTTCCTTCCCTAATTTTGAGCATCAGGTATTTTGTCTCAGCAACAAAAGAAAAGTAACCAAGGCAATAAGTAAAAAGTAAAAGGGATGTAAAAGTGCATGTGCTAATGTCATGAAGATAAGGCCTACTTCTCCTAGCTTGCAGGAGAAAACTATAGAATAATACAGCTGGGCAAAGCTCTCCTTGAGTCAGAGCAAATATTCAGCAGTGACTTCAAAAACAATTCCTTAAAAAGAACCACCACCTGATTAAATAAGTTTGCCTGTCAATTTATGCCCCAAGATATTGCTTACCACAATAGAATAATCACCAGCAATTAGCTGAAATTATCGTGAGATTAGAGGAAGAAATAAGTAGATCACTGCCAATGCCATTGTCATCTTGGTTGACTGTGGGACTTTCCTGCACAGTGTGTCAGACTTAATACTGGAGAACAAGGTGGACAAGGAACTGAAGGGATATCCTTGATTTTCATAATTATCGTTATTAATCCATTGTGTAGATTATTTAAACTAATTTATTTTAAGATGAAGATATTTCTGCCTTATTATTTATAACATTGCAGTACTGTTATTTCCTCACAGACATTATTGGTTTTGATATTTTATTATTTTTTTAAAATTTTTATTTTTTATTTTTTTATGAGCAGGATATATTTATTGAGAGAAAGAAAGCTTCTGTCCAAGAGAAAGAAGGGGTCCCAAGTGGGTTGACTGATACTTTATTTTAGTCCAAACAAAATCACTAAATTGGCAAAATACTACTGTTTGAGCAAATCATAATTAATAGGTATATATATTTCATAAAATTTCTTAAAATTGTATTCAGAATGAAAAATGAGAATTCATTTGATTAATTATTAGATTTTGAAAATAAAATTATACCCAATGAAGTCTCTAACAAATTCAGAAGCAGGTATTGGGCATGCCTAATGTGTGCAAGGTCCTGAGTTTGATCTTCAACACAAAGAAAGAATTCAGAAGCAATTGGTGTTGTTACTCATAATCATATTGTCACCACTCATTAGCATATTAATGAAATGATAGTAATTTAATTTCAATTAAAAGAATTAATAAGTGTTCATTACTATACTGAACTTCTTGAAGGCAAATCATGTTTGATTAATTGTCCTCAAGCCCTATTAAAGCATTACACACAGAGTTGGCTTTTGATGAATGTTTAGAAGATAAAAAGTATAAAGATGAAAAATGAGACATAGGGAAAAGTAAAGAATAAATATTTGATTAACATAAAGAAAGTTTTTATACCAAATGCCAATATCAGTAAGATCTTATATATCTATATATATATATATTCATACACATATATCATAATTATAAGTTATATATCATACATATGTGTGTGTGCTTTTGAATATAATTTAAAATTCATTTTGGAAGAAAGAACCAATTAGAAATAAACTACAGTTTTTTTTCTATGCTTTAAAAGAACTGATGGTCTACTAAAGCTATAAAATATTTTTCACAGTGATGCTAGTTCTTGGTTTTTCTTTTATTAAATGCAATTTTGATTTCCTAAACTGTTGCAGTTTTAAGTAGAGAACTTTATGCAAAGACTATTTCTTTTGACATTTATACTTTCCTAGATAACAGATGCTTTTATTTCATTACAAAGGTGCAGAATAATTCCTATAAATCAACATGGCATTCCTTCTTTCTTATTGAGATGTTGACTGCTGGTTTTGCTACATTCCACCAAGTTACACATACTTTGTGTTGGTACTGAACTTATTTACAGCTTTGGTGGACCTGTTCACAGCATTTTTGTTCCCCATAATGAGACAAGTGCAATACATATTTATTTTTAAAACTGACCCAGTGAATAATTTCAAGTGATTTATCAAAGACTTCTTATCTGATAAGTTTTCAATTTTACCCACAAAACCAGATTCTTTTAATACGCATCTTCTGTATTATCTTAACTTATTACATATCTTTGTGAAACTAATAAATCATCCTTATGGGAAAATGAGAGAGATTAATTTGGTGTGACATAGCTAATTTTGATTAATTATTTGCAATTATATATATATTTGCATGTATATGATTATATATTGTTCCTTTAAATGCTGTATCTATATATGTAAACAATATACATGTATGCATTACTTTCAATACTTATGAGACTTTCAATATGATTTGCCTTTTATTGTTTTATAACTCATGTCTCTTTTGATCACTGTTTAGATTTTCTGTTATTAATTACTTTGCTTAGTTCTTTGGATCTCCAGTATCACCATATTTCTTGAGCTCATATATAACGTTTTAATTCTTTTTTTATTTTTTTTCTTTTAAAAAGAATAGAACAAAACAGAACAAACTAGGCAAAAGAAAACAGAATAGAGTCAAACATAATATAGCATTTCAAAACAGAACACTGCAAGCTATACAGGTTTTCAAAACATAACAACAGAAGATTAACAATGGTTACCCTAGTGTCTCTTGCTTTCTTCAAAATGGTTGTTCATACATTTACAGACAATAAACTCAAACAAAACAAAGTAAAAAAAACCAGGTAAAACAAAAGAGCATTACAGGCCTTCAAGTCGGACAACAAGAAACCAGCAATGGCTACCGTACTGTCTCATTTTTGCAAAAGAGCTGTTCATATCTTCTCACATATTGCCTTCAAATAGTAGGAAAGGGACTTAAACCAATCAAATCAAAGAATAAAAGCACCATTGGATTTCAGAACCATTTCTCCATATTTCTCGGGAATTTTGCATTTTATTGAGTCTTTCAGTTTCTTACACTAGGGAGACAATGCGGTGTTTACACATGTGTGTTTTGCTTATTTCACTTATGAGCATGGTCTCAAGTTGCATCCATTTACCTATAAAAGCCTCCATGTGATCATTTTTTATAGCTGAATAGTACTCCATTGTATAAAAGTACCACATCTTCTTTAACCATTCCTGGATTGATGGGCATTTGGGTTGTTTCCAAGATTTGGCTATTACAAATTGTGCTGCTATAAACATGGGTGCACATACATCACTGCGGTAAGATGATTTCACTTCTTCTGGGAATATGCCCAGAAGCAGAATAGCTGGGTCAAATGGGACTTCCAGTCCTAGCTTTCTGAGAAACCTCCATACTGACCTCCACAGCGGTTGCACCAGTCTGCACTCCCACCAACAGTGGAGAAGGGTTCCTTTTTCCCCACAGTCTCTCCAGCATTTATTGTTGGTAGTTTTCTTGATCCTGGCCATTCTTTCTGGAGTGAGGTGAATCTCAGAGTTGTTTTAATTTGCATTTCTCTAATGACCAGTGATACTGAACATTTTTTCATGTATTTATTTTCCATTCATATTTGCTCAGCTGAGAAGTGTGTTTTCATCTCAGATGCCCATTTCTGGATTGGGTCTTTGAATTTTGAGGGCCTCATATTTTTTAATTCTTTCTATGTTCTAGATAGAAGACCTTTGTCTGAATGGCAGTTGACTAAAACTTTTTCCCAATTTGTGGATTTTCTTTTCACTCTGTTGGAGATTTCTTTTGACATGCAAAAACTTTTTAACAAGGCAAGATCCCAATTGTTGATTTTGGGAAGTATTTCCTGTGCAGTTTGACTTTTGTCCATGAATTCTCCACCTACCCCTATGTTTTCAAGATTTTACCTACTTTGTTTTCCAGCAGATTTAGTGTTTCTGTTTTAATGCTTAGATCTTTGATCCATTTTGACTTTAGTTTAGTGTATGGTGATAGGCTTGGGTCTAATTCTGGTTTTCGGCATATGGAAAGCCAGTTTTTCCAGCACCATTTATTAAAGAGGCTATCTTTCTTCCAGTGAACATGTTTGGCCCCTTTGTCAAAGATAAGGTGGCTGAGTGTGTTTGTACTTGGGGTTGTATCTTCTAATCTATTCCATTGATCCTCAGGTCTGTTTTGATTCCAGTACCATGCTGAGTTGATTACAGTAGGTTTGTAGTATAATTTCAAGTCTGGGATTGTGATGCCTCCTGTCCTGCCCTTGCTGCCCAGAAGTACTTTTGCTATTCTAGGTCTTTTGTGGTTCCAGATGAATTTTAAGAATCTTTTCTCTAGATCTGTGCGGTATGCTAATTGTATTTGGATGGGAATTGCATTAAATCTGTATAACAATTTTGGGAGAATGGCCATTTTCACAATATTTGTTCTTCCTATCCATGAGCATGGAATGTCTTTCCATTTTCTGAGATCCTCTTCAATTTCTTTTTTCAGAGTACTATAATTTTCACTGAATAGATCTTTTGCTTCCTTTGTTAGGTTGATTCCTAAGTATTTCATTTTTTTGGCTGCTATTGTAAAGGGTGTGGTTTCTCTTATTTCTCTCTCAGTGCGTTTGTTGTTTGTATACAGGAATGCGACTGATTTCTGAGTATTGACTTTGTATCCAGCTACATTACTGAATTTGGTTATGATATCCAGAAGTCTTTCTATGGAGTTTTGTGGGTCTTCTATGTAGAGTATCATGTCATCTGCAAATAGTGATAACTTAACTTCTTCCTTTCCTATTCTTATTCCTTTTATTTCTGTCTCTTGTCTGATTGCTCTGGCTAATGTTTCCAGCACTATATTGAATAGGAGCGGTGAAAGTGGACATCCTTGTCTTGTTCCCGATTTTAGAGTGAAAGCTTTCAATTTTTGACCATTTAATGTGATACTGGCTGTTGGTTTGTCATAGATGGCCTTTATCAGATTGAGGTAAAGGCCATCTATTCCAATTTTCTGTAGGGTTCTTATCATGAATGAGTGTTGGACTTTATCAAAAGCTTTTTCTGCATCTATTGAAATGACCATGTGGTTATTATCTTTGGCTCTATTGATATGGTGTATTACATTTATTGATTTGCGTATGTTGAACCATCCTTGCATTCCTGGGATGAATTCCACTTGGTCATGGTCTATAATCTTCTTGATGGCTTGCTGTATTCTATTTGCCAGCATTTTATTGAGGATTTTTGCATCTGTGTTCATTAGAGAGATTGGCCTGTAGTTCTCTTTCTTGGTTGGGTCTTTCTCTGGTTTTGGTATTAGGGTAATACTTGATTCCAGGAATGATTTGGGGAGACTTCCTTCCCTTTCAGTTCCATTGAAGTGTTTGAGGAGTGTTGGCATTAAGTCTTCCTTGAATTTCTTGTAGAACTCAGCTGTGAATCCCTCAGGACCTGGACTTTTCTTGGTTGGTAAGGTTCTAATTACATTTTTTATTTCATTAACTGAAATTGGATTATTCACTAGCTTTACATCTTCTTGGTCCAGTTTTGGTAATTGATATGTTTCTAGAAGTCTGTCTGTTTCTTCGGTGTTATAGAATCTATGAAAGTAAGGATTTTCGAAATAGGTAGTGATGATCTTCTGTATTTCCACAGGGTCTGTAGTGATTTCACCCTTTTCATTCCTTACTGCATGGGTTTGAGTTTTCTCTTTCCTTTTTTTAATAAGGTTGGCTAGTGGCTTATCAATTTTATTTACTCTTTCAAAGAACCACCTCTTTGATTTGTTGATTCTTTGTATTGTTTTCTTATTCTCAATTGCATTAATTTGTGGTCTGATCTTTACAATTTCCTCCATTCTTTTGGCTTTGGGTTGGGCTTGTTCTTCTTTTTCTAGATGTTTCAGGTATAACATCAGATTGTTTATTTCCATTCGTTCCATTTTCCAGATGTGGGAATTCACCGCAATAAATTTCCCTCTGAGGACTGCTTTCATTGCATCCCACAGGTTCTGGTAGGTTGTATTTGTATTTTCATTTGCTTGTAGATGTTGTTTAATTTCTTCTTTAATTTCCTCTGTAAACCACTGATTGTTCAGGAGTGTGCTATTTAATTTCCATGTGTTTATGGAGTTTTTGTAATTTCTTTTGTCATTAATTTCTAGTTTTTTGGCACTATGATCAGATAGTATGCATGGGATAATTTCAATTCCTTTGCATTTATTTAAGCATGTTCTACAGGCCAATATATGGTCTATTCTAGAGAATGTACCATGTGAAGCTGAAAAGAATGTATACTCTGATGTTGTTGGGTGGAAAACTCTGTAGACATCTACCAGGTCCATTTGTTCACAGGTTTGATTCAGTTCTGTTATTTCTTTGCTGATTTTCTGTCTAGTTGGTCTGTCTCTTTGAGTCAAGGGTGTGTTAAGGTCTCCTGTTATATTTGTGTTATTGCTTATTTGATTTTTCATTTCTATTAATATTTTTTATATAGTTGGGTGCTCCCATATTTGGTGCATATATATTTAAGATTGTTATTTCTTCCTCTTGGAGTTTTCCCCTAACCAGTATGTAGTGACCGTCTTTGTCTCTTTTGACCATTATTTGTTTGAAGTGCACATATTCTGAGAACAGAATAGTTACCCCTGCTTTTTTCTCGGTTCCTGTTGCATGGAGTATTGTTTTCCATCCTTTGACTTTCAGTCTATGAATTTCCTTTTGGGTTAGATGGGTTTCTTGTAGACAGCATATAGTTGGATGTTGTTTCTTGATCTATTTTGCCTGTCTGTTCCTTTTGATTGGTGAATTGAGGCCATTTACATTAATGGTTATAACTGGTATATACTGGCTTGTTTTAGTCAAGTTATCTTTTTGCAGTGGTTTCTTTACCTTTTCCCTCTGCTTAATTGTTTGCCCTGCTTGGTGTTCTTCTTCTGTTGATGTTTTTGACCTCATAGCTGTTTTCATGTCTATCTAGAGTATCTTTCAGTATTCTTTGCAGAGTTGGTTTGGTGGTCATGAAGTTCTTCAGCTGCTCTTTCTCATGGAAGTATCTCATTCCTCCATCCATTTTGAAGGATAATTTTGCAGGGTACATCAGTCTGGGTTGGAAGTTGTTTTCCTTTAGGACTTGAAATACTTCACTCCATGCTGTTCTTGACTTCATTGTTTGTGTTGAGAAGTCTACTGTGCTTCTGATGGGCTTTCCTTTATATGTGATTTGCTTCTTTTCTCTCACAGCTTTTAATATTCTGTTCTTATGTTCAGTTTCTGGAATGCTGATAATTATATATCTGGGAGTTGATTTATTTTGGTTATGGCTAGTTGGAGTTCTATATGCTTCACTTATCTGTATGTCAGTTTCCTTTCCCATTTTTGGGAAATTTTGAGCTATGTCTTTTTTAAATAGTGATTTTACATCATTTGTGTTTTCTCCTTCTTTTTCCTCTACACCTATCAGTCTTATATTGTTTTTCTTTGCATCATCTTGCAACTGCTGAATTGCTATTTCCTGATGCCTTGTTATTTTTAAAAGATGTTTCCTTTCTTCCTCACTTGCTGCCATCATGTCTTCGAAGTCTGAAATTCTATTTTCACGTTTATTGAGGTGGCTTTGCCAGCTTTCGATGGCCTTCTTGATTTCCTGGATATCTCTTTGAATCTGTTTTATGCATTCTAATTCTTTCTTGTATTCTTCATTCAAGGTTTCCACCCTTTTGCAGTGTCCCTTTATTTTTCCAACTATATCTTCTTTAGATGTGCTTAGCATTTCTTTCATTACATTTATCATCTCTTGTTTTACCTGGTAAATCATTTGTAACCTCAGTTCCTTTAAAGTTTCATAGAGTTGTTTCTTTACTTCATTTGCTATCATTTCAGAAGTTTCAGGTGTGTGGCTCATATTTTCTTCTTTGTCCATGTCTCTTTGGCTTGTTTGGGAAGGACTGGAGGTGCAAGATTGCATTTTGCTCTTTCGTTTTGTCATTTTCCTGTATTCCACTGTGGGAGGTGAATCCAGTGTGCACAGTTGAGGTGCCAAGGCTAGGTGATACAATACATACCTTCAGCTCCAGCCAAGACTACCACTGTGACTGTTCTATTGCTGGGTGGTGTCTGGGCAGATCCCAGGCAGGATGCCAGGGTAGCTCCGAACTTCCTGTGCCAATGGTGAAGGGGTTCAGACTCCTACCTGTCTGTTGGCAAGGTCCCAAGCTGTACAGCCAGGTGGAATTCGCTGTGCACACCCCCAATGCAAGTGAGGCCCAGAGAAGCAGCTGCCGGTCCTCTCTTGGTGAATGGGTGGGTCCTAGGCAGGACCCCAGAGATGCCCAAATGGCTGGGCCAGTGAGAGACTGACACAAACCCACACCGGGCTCCTGGCAAAGTCCCAAGCTGAATGGCTAGGTGGAATTCACTGCCTGCACCCCCAACCCAAACTGGGCCCAGAGAAGCCACTCCAAGTGAATGGGCAGGGTGCAGGCAGGCAGGACCTCAGGGACGCCCTGAACATTCCTGGCTGATGGGGGCTGCACACTGATTTCTATGGGTCTGGTCGCCTGATCCCAAGGTGCACAGCTAGGTGGTGTTCGCTGCACTCGCCCCGGACCCAAGCCGGGTCCGGAGCAGCCACCGCCACACTGCTCACGGTGAGTGGGTGGGGCACAGGTAGGCAGGGCCCCAGGGATGCCCTGAATTCCATGGCCAATGGGGGATGGACACAAACTCCTACCGGTCTCTTGGCGAAGTCCCAAGCTGCACAGCCAGGCAGAACTTGCTGGTTGCACACTCAACTCAGGCCTGGCTCAGAGCAGCCGCTGCTGGGCCACCCCGGGCAAAGGGGCAGGGTTAATATTTTATTTCTATTCATGTAACCTCTAGCCTGTGAATTGTCAGTTTTCCACTGCTTGGATAAAAATCCCAACACCTACAACTCAGAGAAGGAGAGGTTTAACAGGGCTCACACATTCTGAGGTCTCATTCAGTGGTTGGCAGGCTCCAGGTTAGAAATATGGGAGAGTGAAATGCCGAGGAAAACTGCTCACCTCATGGCACCTGGGAAGTAGGAAGCAAGGGAAGGGACAGAAGGGAGGGAATAGGTATCTAATACAGTTTCCGAGGTCACAACCCACAACCCTCCCAGACCCATCCAGAGATGTGCTTTACTGATCTCCTAGCCAGGTGACTCTTAAACAAATCCAACTGAAAATCACTGTTAATCATCACACATTGTATTATAGTATGACACAATCCTTTATGACCTGAGGCTATCATATATATTTCTTTTACTCTGAATTTGACTCGCTAATGAGTTTGGGGCAATGGGAGAGATAAATATCACTACCTTCCTGTTCATTGTGTTATGAGTATGACCCATACAGTTTGGTGAAGATGCAGCTATAATGTCTATATTCTTGATTAAAAGATGACTTCTTTAGAAAAACTTAGCACAATGATTACTGGATGCTGGAAGGGTTGGGAGAGGAGGAACAGAAGAAAGGTGGATGATGTGTAGCAAAACAGAAGTGATAAGTTCTAGTGTCCTACTGCATAGTGTGAACTATGATTCCAAGTAGTCTATTGCACATTTCTATCAGTAACTAGAAGACAGAAATTGAAATGCTCTAAACGTAAAGTAAAAATAAGGATGTGGAAATAATAGTTACCTTGATTTAATTAGTACACATGATATACATGTAATAAAATATACTAGAGTCCATAGATATGTATACCTATGTGTCAATCAATTTTTAATGCAATTTAATGTAAATACTATCTTCCCTGTTTGAGCATCATACTTTGTGTTCATGTACCAAATGATTACATCCTAAATATTTAATTGTAAATATATATACATATTTAATTGTAAATATTATGCATATATATATATTGCATAGGTCATATAAATCTAGCAAAGGAATATAGAAGCAATAATTAAGAATTTTCTGTTCTTGATTAGCATTCAAGATTTCATTATGGAAATAGGAGATGAATACTGTATTAGTGTATTGACTTGATATAACAAAATACTATGAATTGGTGGCTTAAATAACAAAAATCAATTATCTCACAATTCAGTAAGCTGGAAAGTCCCTGTTCTAGCTTATTTGGTTTCTGTTGACTATTCTTTGCCTGACTTGAGATGGCTGTCTTCTTGCTATGGCTTCACATAGCAGAAGGTGGCTCTTATTCCTACAGGGTACAAGTTTTAAAAACCCTGTCTCCATATGTAGTCACACTGAGGGTGAAGCCTTCAACATCAGAATTTTGAGGTCTCACATGAAGCTATCTTTCCACCACAGAGCAGCAATAACTATATTACATCATTCTTCAGAGTTGTTCTATGAAACTCTACAAAAAGGTTTGTTCATCACTACAGTGTCCAGATCAATGATGACACAGTCACACCATGAAATTTTACATAATCAAAGTGTTAGTCCACTTCCCAAAATTATCACAAGGTATCTGAAATATTTAAAAAGAAAGGCTTATTTTGGCTCATGGTTCTAGAGTCCTAGTCCAAGATTGGAGAGAATCATAACTTTGGGACTCTGATGAGGCAACACACCATGGTGGGTATGCATAGTACAAAAACTTTATCTCAACAGAGGAAAGCAGAGAGAGATGGGGAGGGTAGCGTCCCACAGTCCCCTTGGAGTGCACACCGAGTGACCTAAGCTAAGAGCCTTGCACCAGGTCACACCTCTTCAATAATTCTACCCCAGCAAGCAAGTCTGGAACACAAGTGCATTTGGGAGACATTTGTCCAAACTGTAACAACCAACAGTAAAGAACCCACTATAATTTAATCAGAGCAGTGATTGTCTTGATTTATATTAAGTGAGCAAAACAAGATGGAGCAAATTTGAATAATACATTTTTATTTATGCAAAAATAAGCAATGACCAAACACTGTATACACATCAGATTATACATGTCTGAAGATAAAATAAGGAATGATGCACAATAGTTTGCCTTGGGGTTTACCACTTAGTGCAGGATGAAACAAGGGGGAAAATGGGTTGATAAAAAGAAACAGTAGGGGGAAACTGCACAAAAAAAGGCAAGAGTCAAAAGAATTATTAAACAAAGCATGGACTGAAAAAATGTTCCCAAAGGACATACTTGGAGAAGGACTGCCGTCCAAAATCTTCAAATTTAAAATTCAACACTAAGAAATGAAAAACTTGATTAAAAATGAGCAAAACACCTGAACAGGTACTTTACCAAAGAAATAGATGGCATTTAATAGGCATATGAAAATATAGTGCAGGTCATATGCACTATGGACTGAATTTTATCTTCTCAAAATTCCTAATTTTAAAAACCTGACTCCGAGCAACACTGTATTTGGAAAGAGTCCTCAGAACTGGTGTCTTTAAGGAAGGAGTTAAGGTTAAATAAGGGTGGAGCCCTAATCTGATAAAACTGCTATCCTTAAAAGAAGAAGAAAAAAACAACAGAGTTCTTTCCTCAGGCACACAGATGCCATGTGAGGACAAAGTGAGACAGCAGCTGCCTAATAAGAGACCCAAAGTGATGGGCAACTTTCATGACCATAATAATATCAAATGCTGATGAAGGTGTGGAGCAACAGAAACTCTGTCTCTGTCTCTGTCTCTCTCTGTCTCTGTCTCTCTCTCTCTCTCTTTCCCTCTCTCTCTTTCACTGGTGTGAATGTACAATGCTATGGCCACTTTCAAGGACAGCTTGTCAGTTTCTTTCTAAAGTAAATATATAACCATACAATCCAGCAATCATGCTCCTTGGTATTTACCTAAATTAGTTGAAAATGTATGTCCATGCAAAAACCATTTATATTTATAGCAGCTTCAGTCATAATTCTTCAAAGTTGGAAACAACAAACACATTTTTTAACACATGAACAGAGAATAAACTACAGTACATCCAGACAATTGAATTTTATTTAGTGCTAAAAGAAACCAGCTACGAAGTCATGAAAAGCTATGATGGAAACTTGACTCCATATCAGTAAGTGAACGAAGTGGCTGCAACACTGTATGATTTCAACTCTGTGACATTATAATGAAAAATGCAGAAATTACTGATACAGTAAAAAAGTTCCGTGGTTTCCAGCGCTAGGTAGATGAAAGGATAAGCATGTGTAACACAGAAGATTTTTGAGACAGGGAAATACTCTGTGTGTTACTATAATATCTTAGCCCCTTTCTCATCACTGGGATAAAGTAGCCAACACACACGATTTAAAAGAGGAGAGGTTTATTTTGGTTCACACTTCTACTCATGGTTGGCTGGCTCCAAGGCATGAATGACAGAGTGGAAAACCCTGGGAAGAGAGCAGCCGCCATCCCATGGCAGCCAGGAAGCAGAAACGAAGGGAGGAGCCAGGGAGGGAAATATAACTTTCCAATCCAAGCCCCAGTGACCCACTGTTCTGACCAGTCCCTATCTCCTAATAGTAAATTTAGCTATGAATGCATTGGTGCTTCAGTCACCTTTCAAAGGCCCGCCTCTGAACACAAGAGGCTTTGGGGGGAACATTCTAGATTTAAATGATAACATGTGTCACTATGTGTTTGTCAAAACCCAGAGAATATAGTCCAAGAGCACACCCTTCTATAAACTTCAGTCGTGCATGACACAGTGACAGTGTGAGAGGTTTGTGTGTGCAAAAGCAAGAGGTACTGTGAGAAATCTCTGTGCACTTTGATCAATTCTTCTTTGAACTTAAACCTGTTTTAAAAATAAAATATATTTTAAAAAAGAACATCGTAAGTACATATTTATTTTAATTGTCATACCTGTTTTTGAAAAATAATGTGTTAAAAGTTTTGTAAAAGAATCTCTAAATACTTGTGTATCCAGAAGTTACTTTTCCTCCACTACATCTTCCTAATAATTATGTTTTGTGTGATGACAACTGAACTATTCTACTTGTGCCTTAGTAAATTTTTATATTCTTTACCTCTCCTTTTTTTGTTTTCTCTTTCTCTTTCTTCTAATATATATTAGAAATTTCACTTATTTGCTCTTTTCACTTATTTGCTACAGTTTCAATTTTTTGCTTTTTTAATACCATGCAGTAAATTAAAAGAATATAAAGAGCAAAATATGAGAAAACTAATAGGAAGGGAGATAGATCTGTCTCAAATGGGAAGGGGGAGGGAAAGAGGAGTGGAGGGAAAAGAGGTAAAAAAAAATTAAGATAGATTATGTACATATACCAACTCTACACAAGGAATGTAAACATTATGAATGGCAAACTTGTACTAATAAGTAAATAAAGAAACTATTTTTTTTGTTATCCCATCAGTACATTTTTATAAAACAGATTTCAACACAGGCAGGGTAATTAAAATATTTTTAGGGTAAACTAAAAGAAACAGAAAAGATATAAAATCTTATTTCCATTGTTTCCAATATTATTAACAACTTAAAATCAATCTATATTATTTTTATTTAAATAACAGAATAATGGTCAAATAAATATTTTTGTGCATGAGTTGTTTGTGGAAAAAATCTGTTCACTCAGCTAACCATTCATAGTTTTCATTTTCTTAAAAATGCATTAAGACTGTAAATAATTGGCAGTTCATTTTTTCCTTCTAAAAATGACCTTTATTTATACATGGGTTTAATAGCTTTATACACAAAACGGTGCAGCATGATAAATTATTGTAAAAGGGATATTAGTGGCTTCCAGTGGGACCTGACAGGGTAAGAGTCTGAGCTGTGATCCAGGAACAGCAGTGGGATTGAACCTGGAGCCTGAAGTCAGGATCACAGAGGACTAGAAGTCAGCCTCATTCCTGTGTTGTAACAGATGCTTCTTCTGCTTTTCCCACGCATGTGTATACATCCTCGAAGGAGTGCATTGGCAGAAACTTGTGCAAAACAATCCAGATTCTACATCTAGTGGTTTTGGAACAAGTAAGCCTTGACGAATTCTGGAAATTGTGGACAAACTGAAAATAAATCAGAAAAAGAGCATGAGTGGGAGTGAAGGGGAGACAAAATATTTGGTAGCTGCTGGAAATTCAGAAGGCGGAAGTTGTGCTGCACAGATGGGGTACCCAGCACCCCAGATGGGCAAATGGAGACGGACAACCTGGAAATTGGGCAAGAGTTACAGAGATCAAACAGTAGTCCAAAGAAAAAGAGGTGAGAGAGCCAGGGATGGGGCATGAGGACAGTCCTACTGTAAAGACAAGCAGAAAGGATCTTGGCCTAACCCCAAAACTAAGCTGTAAAAAATAATAAGAAGATTTTTTGGGGGTGTGTCCTAGTTGTTTTGTCTCTTCTACATTTCTTACCTACTCTTTCTATCCAACTGTAGAATTCCCATAAAATCCCAAATGGACTGGAAATCAGACCTGGCAGCTTTTACTCCTTTTCTACTGTCCTAAATTTCCCTGCTCCAATATATGTCAGGGTCATGAAAACATGAAATCTGATGCTGCTTGCTCTAGTCGAGTTCTGATTTCTTGGATTTAGAGTGATATTTAAATGTTATTGATGATGATGATGAAGATAGATAATCAGGAGCCAAAGAGACAGGATCTTTGTGTTGGAAAACTAGTCGAAACTAAAATTGCTTGTAGAACTTTTGCTCTATAATTTACATCCTAAGTGACAGGATTTGGCTGAACAGGATTAGAAAATGTGTCAGCTAAGTAATATACTATGGGGATAAGATTAGTTTCTAAAAAAAAAATTGACCAGGATGTGGCTTCAATTTCAGTTGGAATTTATTACTTTAGTTTTCACTCTAGAGCATCCTAAAAAGATCAGAACAGGGTTTTTCATATAATGCAGGGGGTTGGAATATATATATATATTTTTTTTTTTCTCCTAAAGATTGTTCTCAAGAATCTACCAAACTTTACTTATTTCAGTGTAACACAGATAAAATTTCTTTATTTTGTTAAAGTCAAATATATTTATTACAGTTTCTATTGATTGGTTCTAGGTGTCTCTACTGGATTTAGACAGAATGACATCCTTGTGAATACATTTAACTTTCATTCTACCACAATGCTAAAATATGCTCCATAATCTCTTCCTTTATTTCTCTCTTCCTCTCTCTTCCTCTCTTTCTCTCTCTCTCTCTCTCTCTCTCTCTCTCTCACACACACACACACACACACACACACACACAGACATACACAGGTGCCTGTACCCCAGTGTGTGCTTTCCTTTCCAAGTTAAGCGTGGCAAGGTCTCCAAACCATTTTCTATCTGCTCTATTTCCTTTGACTATCCTTAACATTTTCATTGTTTTATCAAAAATAAGCCACGAAGACTGGAACACAATATTTTAGGATAGCTATTGCTTTCTTTAATCTACATACTGATAATGTCATCCTTTCAGCTGATATCCAAATACATAGTCAGCACCAATGTTCTATTTCTGTCTTTTTTTTTTTTTTTTTTTTTTTTGAGACAGGGTCTTGCTACGTGGTTCAAGATGGCCTTCTCGAACTGACTTTGTAACCCAGGCTAACCTTAAACTCACGGCGATCCTCTTGCCACAGCCTCTCAAATACTGGGGTTACAGGCATGTGCCACCATGCTTGGCTCTGTCCTCTATTTTTACACCTACAAAAAACTGTTTTAAAAACTTTGAAAAAAATTTTTTTAGGAACTTGCCCTAAGAAACTAATATAAATCACACTTTATGTTTCTATGACATTCTTGGTTCTTTTAACTGCTTTGTGATTCATTCTTTTCCCACAATGCTACCTTGCAAATAAATGTTAGTTACATTTAAATTTTTGGTTTTTTGGGAACTATGTGTCTCTCTTCTACAAACTGATCTACTTGGCTAAATTAACTGAACCTAGGTTGAGACTTTGGACTTTAAACTTCAATGTTTACTCTCGAGTTATGGTTGAGGACTTATTGTTGACAACGGAATACATTCTTTTAAAATAAAATATTTCTTCTACTTTACTGGTACATTTAACACTATGTTGCATCTCTTGAGGGAAGCACATGGTATCATCTTGAAGTAGTCATGTTAGAAAATAATGAAGTGAATACATAAGTAAAAAGACAAACCAAATGTTAATCAAGTCTATAGACCAAAACAGTGATACAAAGATAATATTGTTACAGCAAAATCCAGATGAGACTTTCAGGGTATGAATGACAAAGGAAAAAATTTAATAATAAAGTATTTGGTTGGAAGGCTATGTTTATTATATATTACATTCATATGCATATGAACATGTGCACATACACACATATATATGTGTGCATGTGTGTGTATTAAGGATCTTCTTTCTGAAGGGCCTCAGTAGGTCACTTTACACAGTAACAGCTACATAATGCATTTATCTTCTAAAGGACAAAATATTATACAGGATAAAAATATATGAGTATAAGATTTGTACATTGAAAGTTGAATATATTTTAATTCTTTTAGTTTTAGTTGGAAATTTGAACACTGGATATTTGATGGTAGTAGGAAATTATTTTTATTTGTGTTGATAAGATTATAGTTATTTTTAAAATATGCTCATTTTTTAAGATATCAAAATGAAATGTTTAAGATAAAAAGAAACAATTTCTTGTACTTGACCTGAAAATAATCATTGAAGATGAATTGTGTGGATAAATCTGAGACAATATTGACTGTAAAAGGATGATAACTGCTAGCAATGATTGAGTATATGGAAGGTCATCATATTATTTGATATAGGTTTTATATATTGATGTTTTCTATAAACCAGTTATATGTACATAAGACTTCAACATTATTTTATTGGCTAAATAACTGGTAAAAATCATACACATAAACATAAGGAATTATATATGAAATTTTATTTTATTTAAGCTTCTAAAGGACTGTATGTCTATATATAACTGGTTCTGGCAATATTTAGAGGTGACTTTAAATTAAAATTTAGTACTACATTTCTGGTGTTAACACTTATAGTTACAAAATGTGAGTTAATGGAGTTCCTCTTAAACTTATAATAAAATGAAAGAGGCAAATATTAAGTATGCAGTCAACAATATGAATAGGGTTCTAGTATATAACACCCAATGTCCTTTGGAAAGCAAAAGAAAAACTAACTGTCCATTAGGTTGGAGTATGAAACATTTAGTGTCAAAGATAAAATAAGATGACAAAAAGGTTGACCCTGAATTGAAAAACTTTTAATAATTTGTCAAAAATATTGAAGTTAACTATGTATTATCTATGTTCTACACTACATAAAGTTATCTTGAAAAAATAATGGTAAGAATTAAAATATTTAGGCAACTTTGTGAGGCATTAATGAAAAACAAAAGGGTTTGATGGCGAGTGAGTTGGTTGGAAGGTTACTCTTAATACACATTTAGACAGGTGATAGATATAGATACTGACAGCTATTTTCATAGTAAGTCTTTGTGTATTACTCCACAAAACAACATCTGCATAATGCATGTCTACCATAAATTGTAAGGATGATATAAACATTAACCTTTTAAAACTTTTGTGGGAAGAAATGAATTTGAAATCAATAATATCTTATGTATTACTTATAATTGTGCTACCCAGATCTGACTAACTTAAATGTTGAGTAGTTTTTAAATGACCTAAAAATAAATACATATAGAAGTGCTTCCTATTTTGCAAAATTATACTTGATAATTTTGCCAAACAGGTCTGTCCTATTTAAAATTATTTATTAATTTATTTTTCTCCTTAGGAAAAAATTCTCTCAAAGGAAAATAATTAATATTCCATACTAATTGATTACAGAATAAGTAACAAAGATGTTTCAGATTTCAGTGGTTATGCTAGATAGGTGTTTATTTTTCTCTCACATAACAATTCAGTGGTAAGAAACCATTCAGAGCTCTGCTGCTTTCTTTATATGTCTACCAGGTGGTCCAATGTGCTGACATCTCGAGGAGAAAGAAAAAAGATAAAAAATTATAACTATGTATTTTAAAGAATAAGACTTGAGAGTAGTGTACATATTTTTAAAACTCACATTTTCTTTCTTCCTAAAGCATAAAAAGTGCTCATTATGTACCAGAAAATGACCACGATTCTTTTCAAAGACTTGGATATGTAATGTTCAGTTTTGCAACTGTGAGCCAAAATACCACTCTGTTTCCATGAAAGAAGGGGAGAACAAAAATTAGATCACCAGGAGTCTACTACAGAGTTATATATATATGCACACACACGTGTATATACACATATGTGCATACACACGTATACACACACATATGTATACATGCAAGTCATATATGCATGCATATATGCATTTATTGTACACATATAAATGTACATATATGTATACATACATGCATACACGCATGCATATAGAATGTTTCATACATATATGATGTTTTTTCATATACATGTATGTGAAAAATGGTAAGGTTTACAAAGTACCTTAATTAAAGAAAATTCTTTAAGTATCAGAGCACCCCATGTATATGGTGATTGCTTATAAAACTTCTTACCATCCTTTTCTGACTAGATGAAGGAAAATAGTTTTGTTCTGTTTCTGTAATGATCATATTTTTTCTTTTAAATTAAAAGAAAACATTCAAAAGCAATGCAATTTTTCCCTTAAAATATTCATGCATGTTAATTATTCAATTTCTTTCTTAAAATATTTTGATAGCATTGAAATATAACAAAGCACATAGTTCTATGTTAGAATTCAGTCAAATTTAGTGTTGTGAGTTATTGTTTAAAAAGAACCTTGAAGGAAAATTACTTGTATTGTCAAATTGAATTGCATAAAAATACCTTGGATGAAATTGACATAAATGTACATGAACCTTAAAATAATGAAGAAAACATTATAAGATTTTCTTGCAATATGTAACATAGGCACTAAACTGTAAAACTCATTTGATCGACTGTGCTTGTGGCCAAAAGCAGATAAAATAAGGAAGAAAAAGAGAGCTATTAAATTACAAATAGCTGTCAGCTTTACAGGACTGTCCAGCCAAAGTTTCTTTCTTAATCACCTGGTCCTGACAGAGAGTACAAACTACTCAGAATATTCAACAACTTCTGTCTTTCAATTAAATAGATACAAAACACACAGAAATGGAAACAAAGACAGACTTGGAACTTTTGATACTTCGTGTGAACCTTCAAATATACATTTCTCAGCTGTTAGTTCTCACTTTAGTTTCAGAATAATATTTTTGACCTAACCTCCTTATTAAATCCTGTTATATGAATCAAGTAAATGTATTCCCTCCTGGGATTCTTGAAAAATGACTTAATTTAACAAAGAAACAATCTCCCTCTCTTTCTTTACTTGATCATGGTCCATTGTCAAACTTGAAAAATGATACCCTACCCTTGTATTGGCTTCCTCGAACTAAAAGGTGTACTAAGTAAACTATTTAGAGATAAGTAGTCTCTAAATAGTCTAATTTCTTTGCAATACATTTGAACATTTAATTAGGCAGGGACAATAAATACTACAGTACCTTAAGGGCAACTATAGTAATATAGATGCCTAATTTAACAAAAAAAAAAACAAAAAATACACAATAGGGCTGGAGATTTAGCTCAGTGGCATAAGCGCCTGCTCGGCAGAGCACAAAGTTGTGAGTTCAATCTCCCGTACAAAAAAAAAAAAAATTAAGGAGAATTTTAAATTAAGGAGAGCTCTACGTTGTTGTTAATGGCTTAAAAGTTGAATTCAGGCTTTATGTAGGTTTCAAACCAGTCACCATTTTGCACAGAATAAAAATGATAATTTTCAGCTACAGTAATTTACTTAATTTACTTGTGCATCACCCTTATAAAAGAGTTTTATAAGCAGGGAATATTTGAGACCAAAGTTAACAGGGCAAAATGAAAAAGCAAATAAGTGAGTGGAGCAGGTATTTCTAGAGCAAAAATGAATTGAAATATACATTGTTGACTATAAAAGAAAGATTTATTAAGAAACCAAAAATTCAGAAAAAAAGTCTAAATAAAAAATAAGATTGGATTGGATAAATTCAGAGAAAAAATGAAGATAGTTGCAATTAATTCTAAACTTAATTAGTGTGGGAACTACCTAGGGGATTAGTGAAACATATTTTTGGTTCTGATCACAACTCTGAAGACCAGAAGGCTGATGGGAATGGATAGAGTACAGCCCAGGTTCAGAAGACTTCAGGTAGGAGCAAGGGCTCCATTGCAAGTTGAACAAGAGGCCATGTGTGTTAAACTTTGAAAGAAACTTTGCTTACATTTACCTATGTTCAGAGACTTGAAGGTGATTGAGAATAAGACCAGCAATCTGGCAGACGAAATATCAAGGTAGCCCAATATTCAGGCTGCTGGTTGCTTTTAGCTAGATTTACAGAGAAAATCAGGAACAAAAAGCAGAATGGAAATATTTTTTAAAATGTGAAATTTAGCACAAAAGAAACTATGTGTAAAGTTGGAATCAACTAGGTATGGTTGCTGAGGAGATTATGACCACTTTAAAAAAAAAAAGTGAGTACTTTGAACCAGGACAAGAAGAAGGAATCCTTGAAGTCATCTCAGAAATCAGCAAGACCTCATTCAGTGCAGGCTCAAAGATACGAAAGTGTTAACCTTTCATTTGAAAAGAGAGTGACTCCTGCTTGAGAGGGACTGCCCAGGGAACTGATACTCTGGAATTCATTTCAACATACTCAGCTATCCAGGCACTCGTCTGCTGCAGCCATGGTCAAACAGAGCTGGTTACTGCTTGCATTGGTGGAAGTCGTTGGTGGTGTCAGTGTGAAGCTGGTTGTTCAGGCACACAGAATGCAAACAATGTAAGGCCATGGTAGCTTTTGCCTGGATTTCAAAGTACCTTCCTTTTGCCTAGGAAGCCCGGCAGCTTGGCCATCAGAGGAAAGTGCATGAAGTTGTGGGAATGAAACTGAAGACGCAGTGGAGACCCCAGGAGACTGAAGATGCCAGCAATGTGAAATATCATCCAATGATAGCTGTAGGCAGGTAGCCAAGTCAGCCCAAAATAGAGGCTGTGGAGGCTGAAACTAGCATGAGCACAGTGCAGGTGTCGCCCAATCCCTCTGAAACTCACTTTTCATCATGGGCCCCATGTTCTGGACATATAGCTACCAGACTTAATGTTTATCCATCTTGCTTTGCCTTGATTCTTTTCTATTTTCCAGTATCTTCATTTTGAAATGGGAATGTTTATCCTGCGCCCTTGTACTTTGGGATTGCACAATTTGTTTTGATTTTTACAGTTTCATAATTAGAGGTTTGTATTGGGTTGCAGAAAAAAGCTTTAACTTGGGTTTTTAAAAACTGCTGGAACTGTTCAGACTTTGTGGAAGGGATTACTGCATTTTTCAGTTGTATTCAAGACAGTTACGTGGAAATATTAAGTTAGTGTTGTGTTTATGTGGCGTTTAAGTATGGTTTAAGATGTGTTTGGGTGTCAAGTTGAGAAGAGATATTGTATGACGATTAAGACTGTCAAGTTGATTGGCTTGGTGGCCGCCTAGTGTGTCTGTGTGGGTCATGGAGGTATGACTATGGATACTATAGATGATTCTTAACCCTTTCCTCTCTGACATTTTCCCCTGATTACTTCCTAGCTGCCATAAACTAAGCAGCTTAGTTCTACCACACCCTTCAACTATCATGTCAGCATCTTGAAGTCAGCTGGCCATGGACTAAATCCCCTGAAATTCTGAGCCTCTCCTCCAATAGTGTGTCTTCATGAAGGAAAAACTGCCTAATACTATGCCTGATGTTTATGATGAAAGAGCATAGATGCAAGAAAACTTAAAACAATTGGAAAAAAATCTTTCCTTAGCTTACATAGTATCAATGTATCAGTCAAAAAAAAATAGATAATATTTCATGTCAATAAAGATACAAAATTTCTCAAAAAGATAAATGCTGGCAAAAAATTTAATCTCAAAAGTATGAAAAATATGTTAGGCATATATGTGCAAAAAGTTTTACTGCACAGGAACATACTTGTACTTAGTACAATTTTAAGTGATAATTCCAGCAGGTGGGCAGTATTGCAAGAAAAAAAAATATGAGCATTTTTCAAGCATCAATACCATGCCCCAGGTTGTGAATGAAGCAGGTTTTGAGATCTTCCTATTGGTTGTAACTGAATGAGACTGAAAAGTGATTCATGAGCAAAATAAAGGAGTCATGGTCTTCAGCCACTCTTTTTGACTATATAGCAAAGGGACAATTATAACAACTAAAACTGTATCACTCTTCTGAGGAATACTGGTGAATAGACCATTTCTGAGGTGTTTCATCTCAGTACCTGCAGGATGAACTCCCAACAGCAAGCTTTTTAAGTGAATGTTAAAGAGAAGTTCCAAGTTGAAACCTCAGGCCTGAAAATATTCACAATAGATGAAGTTTCTTTTTCTTTTTTCTTTTTTTCCATTTCACAGGTAATGCTGAAATCTAAAATAGTGCCGGTTAGTTTAACTACAACTTTGTAAAATTATCTGAAAGACAAAGGGTGCCCTACTTAACAAAGAAAAATGTAGGATTCAATTGTCATATAAGTTGTAATCATCTTTTTCTACTATATTCATTTAGACCACAAACCATTGTGTAGACTATGTAAACACATGATCACTTCAGTTTTTACATGTGGTATAGTCAACTGAGACATTAATAACTTGATCAAGGTTGTGTAGCATAAAATTACTGAACCATGTGTCAAGGCTGGGTATTCAAATTTCAGTTCTGTACATTCCCGCTGTAATTTTCTATGTATTTACTCATTTATTGTGCAAATATTTATGTAGTATCTACTGTGTGCCTGCCATTTTTCTCAGCACTAGAAATGTATCAGAAAATAGCAGAAAATTTAGAATTTTATTTCAGTAAGTTTATGTTGTGTGTATGGGTGTGGGGTGTATTTTCCAGTCTAAGGGAAGAAAGTATACAGAGACACTGATGTTGGAGGAACCTGCTATTTTAGGAACTGAGAAACATTATACTGGCTAGCAGAGTGTTGCGGTTTATGTATAGATGGACCCCCAAGCCTCATGTAGTCACAAAAGTGGCTAAATCTAGCATTTGTGATTGACTCCTTGTCTAGTGCTGGGATTGGCAGTGTGAGTCCTGCACCTGCCCAGGGGTGGAGCCGACATAAAATGTAAGGTTGGAATGGGGGCGTGTTTTTTTTTGGCACGGTTTGCTCTTGCCACTTGCAGCCACCATAAATGGCAGCACCCCAGTGCCATGCCACCTTGCCTTGAGTCAGCTAATTATAGACTAAAATCCACAAAAACTGTAAACTAAATAAACCTTTTCTTCCCTAATTTTGGGTGTCAGGTGTTTGTCTCAGCAACAAAAGAAAAGTAACCAAGACACAGAGTATAGTAGGGTATTGGTGATTGTTAGTAGGAAGTGAAGGCACACAGATATTTAAGAGAAAGATTCTCTTTGGCTTTTTACTTCAGTTTGTTAGTTGATTGACTGAGGAGAGTTATAATAATGCCATGATTTAAAGTTTGCCTTTAACACTCTATGGTCTAGAGTTGATTCTCATTGATCCATTCAGAAACTTCATGTTACTAATCACTTAACTTCTTACTAAACATTTGATAATTCTTGCATAAAAATGATAACAGTTAATGACTCATAGAGATGAGTATAAAATTAGATAAACTGAAAAAGCTTTATTCTTAGCAACTTCTGATATATGTTGGATGTTCATTCAATGATAAATTTAGTAAATATGTGTAAGACTAATGCAAAGTATGAAATATCTTTGAAAGAAATTCGAAGAGATAAGTAAAATGAAAAAGGAGATGTGTGTCTTTGGCTTAGAAAACTCCATACACTTAAGAGGTCAATTTTATTAAAATGGATCAAGAGATTTAAAACAATCTGATATCAAAATCACAGTAAACCTTTTCTAGTAGAAAGCTGATTTTAATGTTCATATGAAAGTGTAAAGGACTGTAAGTAACCAAAACTCTTTGAGAAAGAAGGGTTAAGTTGGAGAATAGATGCTACTTAATTGCAAAACTTATTGAATGGGTATAGTAATTGAGACAGTGTGGTATGAATTACAGAAAAACATTTTTTTTAAAAAAAGGGACAGTGTTTCCTGAAACAGACAGACACATGTAAGGTCCACAGTGATGACAAAAAATTTTTCTGGGAAAAGTATTCTTCTAAGTATGTGATACTACCACTTTACATGAATTTAAATTTTATCCTTACCTCATAACATATACAAAACTTAACTCAAAATTAATATTAAACCCAAAGGTTAGACTTACAATTAGAAGAAAAGTTACATTTTAAACTTTAAAATTGTATATTTACATGTATATTAAAACTGATCAAGCTATCGATAACAGTATTGTCCAAGAGTCATTGAGGTGATGAGAGGTAAAGGGGAATTCATCATACTATCCTGTCACTAGTTTTCTGTATTAAAAAGTTACCAATTCTATGTTGTTAAATGCTATATTGGAGAATTACATGGCTGTCTCAGAATACATAACCAAAAAGTATAAAATTTAAATTGAAGGGGATGGAGATGCTTAAATAAATTTCATATGAAGGGTGAATTGAAGTTAATTTGATGAAAAATATGTTGGGTTTTAGGAGGAGAAATTTTCTCATACAGGAAGAATTTTGTAGCAAGATTGAGGGTAGCATAACTGAGGGATACAAGAGAGAAAGGCCAGTGATGAATGCTGTGAAGGTGGATTTTCAATAAATTCCAAATGCAATAGATATTATCATCACAACAGGCAAGGTATACATCTTAGTGGACATTTCATGAGACCAAGAACGGAGATGGAGCAGTCTTCCCAGTCTGAAAAAAAAAAATCCCTAATGTTGACATCTTTTATCTAGTCTACTTTAAATTTGGTAATATAAAGTTTAAAATATTAGATAAAATCAAAGACTCTGAAAGAATACTCATGAGCTGAGTGCATGCCTGATCTAAATTACAGAAGATGAACGCATGTGAAGAACGGGCATCAGCAGGGCTGGTCAGGAGGCCAAGTGAAGGAGTTTCTCCTTTACTCGTGTTAAGAAGTCATAGAGCCACACGGTGTTAGGGACCTCCGCTGCTTCCAGGCTTATAGCCTCTGTGTCCTAGTTGGTCAGATCCTGAAGGAAAGGATCTTGTATTGAATTTCTTGGTTATTGTTTCATCCTGAATCTCTAATGTCTAGAAATGTACCTGGCACATATTAGGGACCAGAAAAAATTTGTTGAATGAATAAATAAAATCCTTCATTGATATAATCATTGCATTTGAGTAGTATAGGGAAGCAATTAGCATTTGGTGGTTGTGTTTTCTGCTTTCACATTTTGCCTTTAAAATTCCTCTTATTCTTCTCAGTATCATTTGTTCTTGATTTGAATCACCTAATTTATTCACATGTATTTGCAGTACATAGTGACTACATTCATAGTGGTGAACTGCTACATGTACATAACACACCTTAATTCCATTCTGTTCCCTCTCTCCCCCTTCTCTCCATCTCTTGGTCCTTTTCCGTTTTGTAAAAGTTCTATCTCCCTCTTCCCTATTATCTATCTTTTATTTTTCTTTTTAATTGATCTGTACTTTGAGTTTCTCATGTAAGGAAAATAAAACCTACTTAATAAATTTCCATCTGAACTGTTTTGTACATTCTTGAAGGACACTGAATCAAATCTTATCTTTCTATTCATTGCTATAGTTTACTCACAATGTGTTTCCACAGCAATATAACGTTCTGGATTTTCATCTAGATAAAAATATAAGTTTTAGTTGAAAAACATATTTTCAACTAAACTATTTCAGGCCAATTTCTTAGCAACTAATATAGATTAGTTTCAGTGTAATGAAGAGAGTTTCTAGAAACATGCTGTTCATTATAAAATACAACTAGTAAAGTTTTGCTTTGTTTTACATTTCATTTCATTTTTTGTTACAGGGCTTCATACATGTGAATCAAGTAAGCTACACCTGAACTCTCACCCAGCTCCTACTTTATTTTGAACTTTATTTTTAACACTCACATGTATTTTAGTGTGGTTTATTGTGACTAGACTGATAAAAAAACAAAATTTGAAGGAGGAAATAGCCTTGAGCACTGCCTAAAAATTTGAATCTGAAGGGAAAATACTGAAATATTCTCTTTCCAAATAAGAGTGTATTGCAATTTAGGGAGATACCCAGTTTTTATTATTTTTTGGCCTCAGAAACTAATGTAATCACTGTTACAGAGTTGAGACAACAGACTTGGCATCTGTTAGCAGTCATAATTCTGTATCATGTCCTCTAAATCTTTGGAACCGAATACAGTTATGAAGTTTCCCCTTATTGTTAAAGGAAGTCTGTGGGGGGTCTGGAAATCACCTACTTTCTGCAAGTCCTGCCCCTCTCCCAGCCTTTCCCCTCCAGACAACCTTCATGCTCTTTTTTCTTAACTTTAT
>RJWT010008307.1:22500-26470 GCA_004365215.1 Cuniculus paca | reverse complement strand
GGTGCCCAGGGCTGCATTGTCTCCTGGTTCTTCAACCCAGTAACTAATTGCAGGTAAACTTAGCCACAGAGTGACATTTTTCTCAGCTCCTCCATCTGCTTTCTTTTGACACCCCTGCCATTAACTGTCATTTTCCTTTAAATATACTGTGAATCTGAAAGGCCAGCTCTACATCACATCATTTCAGATTAGGGGCAGTTCCTTTGAGCAGAGTACTGTTTAGGTGTCAGAAAGAAGTCCCTGACCTCTCTGGAACCACATTGCCGTGGGGCCTTAATTAGCACTGACTCCAGCCATTACTGAAGAGAGCACAAAGGAGAACACATCATTTTTCTACTTAGGAAGTTAGTGTCTGACCTAATAACTTGTCCAAACTCGCAGGACACTGTAGCCATGGGATAACAATGGGCATTATTTGCCAGCTTCTGCCTCCTGTGAAGCAAAGAATAAGGCATAGAATGAGAAGAAATTATGGTCACCTCTCAAGGATCATTTTAGAGTTTCTACTGCTTTTTATAAGTGGCAAAATAGTGGTTGGCTTAAAAAAAAAGCAGTATTAGAAGTAATTTATGTACCTATTTTGTCAAGTATATTTGCATAGTTAATTTTAAGACATTTCCTGCATGCGTGTATAGTTATTGGCGTGTCAAAGCATACACCAAGAAATATTTATTTTCTAAACAGATTTTGAAAGGGAAATAAACTGTTTGACATTAAAAATCCCTCCTTGATTTCAAATTTTAAACAGAACAAAGTCTTCAATCAAATGCATATCTTTAAAACATAGACTCATCTTAGAAAACACATTGATTTGCTTTGGACCTTTATAATTCCAACAAATGAATTATGAGGGAGGTATATTGACTCCCATAAAATGATTTTACTTTATCTACCCTTCTAGGATCAAAACCTCTAAAACATAATTTACCTTGATATAGTTGCCATTTTGGTGGACTCATTTAAAAAGCAGCCATGTAAAAATACTGTGAAGGAGTAACCTATGATTTCATTTTGTTCCTTTTTCTTGCCTTTTATTTACTTTCCTTAAAAAACCTTGATGATAATAGTATGAGCATCATTATTGAAGAATCAACTGCTGACTTAAATAAAAACACTAGGAAGAAAAATAGGGGTTATACTTATGAGTACAAAAGATTATTTTGATTAGGAAAACTCTTTCAAAGTCACTGCTGAAGTAATTAATGCACTTCACTTAAAATTGATTCTCTTGAATAGGAAAACCTGACCTGCTGCCCACTGGACTCCTGCTCTTTTGAGTCATAAACTCAAACAGCATTTTAAGTATTTTATTTTAATGGGACTCTTTCCTGTATTATAGTGATATCTCTTTTATTTCTCTTAAAAGCATAACATGTAATAGATTTATAATTCTGCTATAAATATTTGCTTGGAATTATTTGACATGAAAAGATCCCACCTTAAATATATTTTATTAGTTTTAATAATTTTGAATTGGAAATTCTTCTCTGTACTGTTCAAGGGTTAGAATTTTCTGCAGTGATATAAATAAAGGTATTTTCATATTTTTAGCTGAAATATATAAAGCAGGTCTTGTTCAGGCAGCTTTCATATCAAATTCTGTTCTTAAAAGAGCTTCCTATACATTTCTCATGTGAGCAGAGGTTCACACATACACAATTCAGAAAAATATGCTTTGGAGAGTTCACTTTCATATACCACTCCATATTTCTTCTGCTCTGTTACAATGTATCCTCCTGCAGTTGTTCCCAATTTTGACCCTTGTAGCACATGGATAACAATAGAATCCATCAGTAAACTGAAATTCCTTTATGTGCTATAAATGATAAACGCAAACTGGAAAAGCATTCTGTGCAGACCATGATTTTTCCTTGTCTTTAGTTTTAACACTTGCCATTCTTTTTTTCTCTTTGAACCAAATTTCTGCTTTAGCCTACATATAAAAACTTTCTCTCAAGGGAAGAATTAATTTTAGATTCATAGTTTTACATAAAGATAATGTTTTATAAATACATTTCATGTGATTATATAAGTAGCCAGAATACCCTATCCAACTTTTTCCATTCTAATTAAAATGGAAAGAGATGGAGAAAGCTGCTGGCCTGTCATTTTTCTTTCTAAGTGGACAAATCAAGCTTCCCCCTGGTTGAAGGCCAACTCAGTAGACGTTTTCACAGTTGCATTGTCACTGGCTCAGCTGTCAGCCCGCCAGGAGAGACTCAAGTACAAAGTAACTTCCTCCACCAGAAATCACATAAGCAGTCTTTTCAAGTCTCATGAAAAAGGAAGACAAGATGCAACCCCAGCTGTTTCATTCATCCTCTTCCTTAATGATACCTGGTAATGGAGAAATGATTAAATAAAGTCAGTGAAAGTCTCACTTTGGAAAGTAAAGGCTTTCTTTTATTTGACAATGTAGGAAAAAGTAAAATTGTTACAGCAGAAAAGACAGTTATGCTAATTTTAAGACTTCTTGATCTTCATAACGAAGTTATTCAAGTGTTAACATGAAATACTGGTCAACGGTTTTCTAAGTTCTCCCAGATGGTTTTGCCTCTGCGTGTTTTGTTGAAGGCTTTCTGTTACGTTTTTATGGACTATACATTCTAAATACCATTGTGAAAACTGAGAAAGCCCAATGTTTCATCACAGGTACTGAAACCTTGAAAGAAAGAGGAGTTCAAAGGGTTGGGTTGTGAAATTTTGAAGGTTCTGCAAAGTTTCATGTGGGAGGCTGAAGCAGGACAAAAATACTAATTCATAGAAAGGTTATCTGGGAATGATTGATGATCATGGGATTGTTAACGTTCTGAGAGTTAAAACTCTAAAATAAAGGTAAGGTAGGCCAGCACATCAACTGAACCCAGGTGATGGCTTATATTAGGAAATAATGAAAATGATTTTGAAATGTAGAAATTTTATAAAACTTATCATTTTAGCTTTGGTAAGACAGCAATTACATACTATATTATAGAGCTATATCATTTAGAGGTAGCATAGTTAATTACTATATATACACAGAGATATAGATCTAGATATAGATGTAAATATACACTAATACTTGGTGCGAATTGAGGTTTTTGTGCATAATGGTATAACTTCAAAAAAGTTCATTTTCTGATAACTCTCCAGTGCAATAATAAAATGTGTATTTTAGGTCCCTTGCTATAGACATATATTGTTAGGGATCAAGACCTATTCTTGAGGGTTTCAAATGTATGACAGAATTTGTCTTGTATCCGTAATTGCCGTGACCCCCAGTTGCAGCCAGGCTCTGGGTGGTGACGATGAGCAATAGTCTGGTTAGACAAATGTACCATAACACTTCAGTGTTTCCGTGCTGTCTGGAAGAATGAGAACCAACTATTATTGTCTGACCACACTTCTCTGGAGAGTTTGAAAACCAGAGCCTCGGGTAGGTCTGAAAACTTAAAGTGTCCAATTTCTAATTTATAGCTTTTTTTAAAAAAGAGTTATTATTGCCACTTCTGATAATGTTTCCGTAACTGGGGAGAGAAAGGACAGACTGTTTTACCACAGTATGTAACATGATAAATATAGATGGTTTTTCTTCCATTTTCTGATTTCTCATCCTACCCATCTTTTTTTATATGACTGCCCACACTGGTTCATCGAATGATTTCTAATAAAGGCTAATATTTACCAGGCACAGGCAGGGTGTGACTTGATAACATTGGAAAGAAAGATTACACCTCCTCTAATTTAAAGCAGCCATATCTAGGACTGTTTCTTGAGGCAGTGACCAGAAACTACTACAACCACAGCCTCTCTGCTGCTTAAAGTAGGCACAAGGAGATCAGCTGGGGCAACCATCACTGTATTCAGTCCATCTCTGTCATCTGAACATGGTTCATCTTGGGAACAGTATGGGGGGGGTAGTACTTTTCTCACCCCTGAAAATGGAAAACTTACTTTGTTGGGTTTAAATATATGAATTTGGAAATGATTT
>RJWT010008307.1:0-17500 GCA_004365215.1 Cuniculus paca | reverse complement strand
TGGCTTGCTTTAATGTTCTTGAGACAATTCCTGTGCAACCAACTACAACATTCACTGTATTTAAGCTAGAGGCAAGAATACGCATATGTACTTGTAGCATAAAAAAATTACATAAAGCCTACAAGCTTCTGCAAGCAAGTGGTTTTTAATTGCCATACAAACTCTGCTTTAGCTAATTACTTTTGAAAAGAAGGAAGGTTTTGTGAAACTCAAGATGGTATTTGAAGTTCTGCCATTACAGAAATAAGGTTTAACGGGGGTATTCTCTATATGATATGGTACAAAATGTGCCTTTGAGTTGAAAAGTATGACTTTACAAACTTTCAAATTAAAGTGAATGGTTACAGAGTACATCATTGTGCATACACAGAGGGCTCTTGCAAGATTTTGAATCCAAGATTATCAAATTTAAGTTCAGAATTATTTTTATACCATAGGGACAGCTGCTTTCAAATAGTTATTTGTTTGTTGATAGTCGATAATGTTTTTTGAAAGAAATATAAGAGCAAGAAAACATTTGCCACAAACCTACTCCTACATTCACATTGGAACGTAAATGCCCTTATTATAGAAGAGAATATAATAAGAAATTCTTTATTTAGATTTGAAGTAACTTATTTAGATCTGAGTTCCTAGTCCACAGAGAAAGTCCAAAGAAAGCCTTTGTATCTGTTCATGGCTCTGAGACGGAAAAGTGTGATATTTTCTCTGATAGCAAAGTTTTCATTAATTCCAGTCAGCACGCATGAGCTGAGGACCAACAGTAAGCAACATCTGCTTGACTGCAAAGGCCATTTAACTGTAAAGGTACAAATTTACTTTAAAATATTTATGAGCGAGAGAAATTCCTCTACCTAGTACTAAAACAAAAATCCAGATTTTTCTTTTGTAACTCTAAGAAGAGGTTGTTTGTAGCAGTTTTTTTGTTGTTGTGTGTGTGCGCGTTTGAAAATGAATATCAAACATTATTTAAAGTAGCCAAGACTTTAAAGGTTATTCGTGTAAAATATATTTTGTAATGAAGATAACTGCACTTCCTTGAAAATATTTATTTACACTAATTCTTCCTAATTGCTCCTTAATAAACCTTTCTCAGAGACAGTGTGGATCATAGATCAGAAGTAACTTCTCCAAAGTAGCACAGACTAACAGTGCAGTGAATGTTATCAACATGTTCAGTGTATCTATCTTGAGCCAGACTACTTCTGAAAAAGAATAAAGGAACAATAATGAATGCACACTGATTTCTACCCTCCAGTTTCAGAAATATTTAACTTAACAAAAGCCACAAATTTTAGAACTTGAAGCCAATTCAAAGAGAGAAAAGAGCAAGGATCATATAAATACATATTCGGCATCATCAAGATTATCTTTACTCCTTTGTATTTCATGTACTTTTTAAATTAAAACTCACTATGACAACATACCCATGTAAAGATTGTCTGTCATTTGGATGAAGAAATAAATGATGAGATATATTTCATATTTACATTATAACTATGTAAAAATCAATTTACATCAGATTTAGAAACATTTCTGTTAGAACACTGAATCATAATTTAGATGTAGAATTTTTGCATTACATTCAGCAGTCTGTTAAATGTCTGAGAAAATATTCACATCAAATTGAAACCAGGAATCTGCAATGGTTTCCCTTTTACTTTTCCAAAATATTAGAAAATATTCAAATGCCTTATTCTTGACATAATAAAATATTATTTCATGGAAAGAAAGCTGTAGCTGTGTAAATTCATGATTGACTTGACATCAGGTAATTTGGAAAGTTATGAAACAAATCAAAGCAACATGGGTAGGGCAACCAAGACCTTTTCACTGTTGGCTGGAGGGCAACATAATGCGCAAAATTTAGTTTTTAAATATCAAACACGACCATCTTGTAAGTTAAAAACTGCATATGACAGTGTCTACTTAGTGGCTTTAGGGTTTCTAATAACAGAGGAATTTAAATAGCTGACTATTCATTGGATTCGAGTATTCATTGAATTTTTTAAAGACAGGAAGTTGAAACTATTGAAGAATCAAAGCTTTCTTAGTGAATACTATAAATACCTGGAGAGAAATACTCCCACTTAAAACAAATTTCCCTTTTTGACTCAATAGACAAATCTATATCCTAAAGAAAAGGGAAAGAAATCAGCATGCTCATTGGCTTTTTCAAATAGCATGCCTTTCAAAAAGAATCCTGATTTTTCAGAACTTGCCCTGGCTCAATGAAAGCTCTCCATCAGTGTGGAAACTTCTCCCAGGGTAGTGTATTAACATAAGAAAGAGAAATTAATTAATTATGTTTGTTGATTTGGGGTTACCTTTAAATATTTATTTATTTAACCAGTCCACTGAAAGGTTTAAAGTTGGATTAGGAGAGGTGAGGGGTCACCGGGAAATTCCACAGCTGCATTTGTGGAGAAAGGTTCTCCCTCCCATAGCAGGAGCTCTGGAAAGTGAACTGTTACTGTGTTGTTCACTCACTGGGTCAGATCGAAGCCCAGCTCAATAGCATTAAACTAGCCCCCATTTGAGAGATTTGTCTTACAAAACCCTGAAAACTGCTCTGAACATGCATACATTGATTTTGTTGCTGGAATCTCCTGAGCTTTGATGAAAAGGCAGCCTCCACATGCAGGTAAAAGGGGTTTACCTCTTTAATATTAAAAAGAGAAGATTAAGGATTTCTGTTCTACTAAGGCTGAGCTAATCAGTAGCATGCGAGGGTAAGAAAGTAGGCCTCATGCCTAACGCTGCCTGATTTTCTGTGGTGGAACAAGAAGTTAAAAATTCCTCCTGTGACCTTCTAGGTGCTGTAGCTTACTATTATTCCATTTTGCACAGTTAATCAAATGGCATATGGCACATGACCAAATTTATTTCCCATATTTTACAGACAATAGTTCCTAACTTTATTAAGGGATATTCACTTTAGTTACAATATCGACAATGAGAATGTTATAAAGGATAAAGGAAGAAAAGCATCTAAATGAAATCAAATCATTCAGGCCTACTCAATTTAGAATTCACTCAAAATATATATGCATTCTGCTTTTTTTTGATAATGAAGCTTAAGGCTATTATGTTTACTTCCATTGAGGTAGAAAAACATGCTTTTTATGATTTTCTGGCGTTTTTGCTACAGAACAAGAATCATCAGTTGAGCTCAGCAGGTAATACTTGGCATTTGTCCTTGGTATGAACAATACTTGCATTTTTTTTTTCTTAGCTGAAGATTACATGCAACTTTACTAGATATAGATATAGCTATAGATGTAGATATATAGATACATGCATCAGAGGATTACAGTGTGTTTAGATAGTTTGAACACGTCATTTCTCAGCAGGGAATTCCAGAATGAAATGAATGCACCTCTTCTCCAAGCAGACCAATTTTACACCCCGTAGCACTAATTCCTATAATTATTTGTGTCTGTCTTAGCCATGATCTGGCTAAAGTGATATGAAACCTTTCTAAAATTATGGTGTAAGTAAGCCTTTAGGGGGGAAAAAGATTTAAATAAACTAGCCATGCTGTGAGATTCATATGTATTGTAAGATATCTGAAAATGTAACAAATTTATCTAGAATCAAGTCTTATCAGCCATGTCTTTGATCTGTTGTAAAAAACACAATAACGATCCTGAAACAAACGCTACCAAAGCAGATCAAGCTAGATAAGAGAATTTCAGAAATTAGATAACACTCATTTCCGTCCTTTATAGGAATCACTTGGTTTGCCTTTTAGGCATGTGTTGCCTGCACTTTCTCATGACTCACTCAGCATGGTTCATCATCTCTAAGCAGATCTCTTTTTCTATCACTGTTAAATTACAACATCCCACTCAAATAGCACGTAGTGTGATCATCCAAAAGACAAGATTCCTAGCTCCAAATCTCTTAATGTCTTATGTGGCTAAGATGATAATGAGTGAATGGGGGGGAGGTGAGATGGCTGTATGAAATTCCTGAGATCTGACCAGTGAACTGTGGGTGTAGACTCAGTGTAATTCTTACTGAAGTTCGGCATTCTTCAAAGCCTGCTGTGCGAATGGTCTATTCAATCTGTTTTGGTTATAGATAAAATAGGATTAATGACATGGGAAAAATCTTAGCAAACAATTTTTAGGAGGTGTAAAGCTAGCTGAGGTGATGATAATTTATTTTTATGGGACAGAACAGATATTTTAGTTAGGTCTACCAAACAGGTATTTGTAGTTAGTGCCATACATTCTTTTTAATAGTATAATTGGCAGTTTATAACTTTCAAGAGATTGGAAGAACTCAACTTTTAATTATTTTTGTTGTATGGGTTTATAGCTTGAATCTTAAAATATTTTATTTCTATGGTCATCTCCAAGTGCCCCCAGTCTTCTTACAGAGTTTTTCTGCTGGGGTGAAAGCCAAATCTTTTATTTATTTATTTTTTAATTCTTGCAAACCAATCCATAAAGATCCCTTTTTCACCTCTTTGATGTGATAAGGAAGTGTTAAATCAAAGTGAATCCCCCACTGGAGGCACTTTGGGACTGAATACTGCTTAAACCAATTGTTACTACTCTTGAGTGTTTAGACAGGGAACCACACATCTCTCTCTGCAGATCAGAGAGGCCATGACAGGTCTCCTATGCCACCTGCTATCACCTAATTAGTATCATCATCTCATTTCCAGTTGGAGGCACCATGAACTTTTTAGTAAATATCATGGCCAGAATATAATATATTCCAGGTTATCTTGCACCAATATTACTTAACTATTTTATTGGAAGAGTTTCTTGTATTTGCACATTTGGAGCTCTGATACTGTTCTGTTCATTTCTGCACACTTCAAATTTTTCATACAAGTTTTCAGAATTCTGAGACACAAGTCATCTAACATAACCATCATAGACTCAGTACGTAGATGGAAACTAAAAGCTTATCTTTGAAATTACAAAATATCTTTTGTGTTCATAGTGGGTATTATGAGAAAATGGAATTAGCCATTAGTGTAAAAGTGACTAAAAATAGGTTCTTTACTAACAGAATGAGATAGTCTCTTTCATCTCTCATATCAAAAAATGAAGGTCAATAAATTAGGGTTTCTGTTTGGGAGAGCATCTTTCTCATGCAGATAGCTCTGCATATGAAGACTGTGAGGAACAAGCCAAGAGTTGACAGAGAGGTATGGACATTGTCATCTTTAGATCAGAAAACAACACCACCGAATTCCTAAAAAAGAGTGAAGTAGGGGCTTTCAGTGACAGCTCTGTTAAGGCATCTTTTCCGGGGGGATCATTCAGTTTTGTTTTTCTGACATAATACTAGAAATTGTACTGAAAGATTTACAATCAATGTCCTTCTCTGTGTCCAGAGCTGCCGTTCAGTGGCATTAAAACATCAAATAGGTGAACAGTTATGGTTTTGAAATACATGGAAAAATCTTCTTACCTATTATTCATTTATTCTTAATTTTTTATATATTCATGTTATATAGTGTTTGATTAGCTGTATCAGCTTTATATTTCATGAAAATCCTGATAAAAATTAATTATAAAATGTAATAACTGACAGATTTTCAAAACTACATCATACACCTGTCAGGTTTTCTTGTAAAACTGTAGAATAAGTATATGAACTTAGTACAGCATTTTGAATAAGAAATATAATGTTTACATTAAAAATTCTGTATTGTTTTTGAGCTATAGCTGGTTCTCAAATAACCAATATATGCAAGTTAGTGATCCTCTTAGTCAATCAAAACAATAAACCTTCTTTTACTAGTCAAAGATTTGTTCAAAGATTTCATTTGTTCACACGATTTCAAAATATGCCATATCTAAAACACTTTCTTTGTAAAATAGCCACATAAAGGGCCTGTTTTTCGAATCATCAACCAAGTATCTGTATAAACAGTTTCTTTCATAATAAAAGAAAATAAAAGTGTAAGGTTGACTTACCTTTTTTATATCTTTTAATTCTGTTTAAATTTCTATCCTTTCTTTGTGTTGTTTTGCGCATTCCTACGTCTTGCAGTATTGTACACTGAGAAGACCTAGTAAGCGAGTTAAAGGCTGATGACGCTAACGAATCCCAGCGCAAATGACTGAATCGATAGGAAACCAGCCACTGCTGTTTAAGTATATCGATAAATGTACCTTTATTTTCTCTTGAATGGATAAGTGTCGCAGTTAAGAGTCCTATGGATCTCTTAATTGAAAGTTAATTTTAAATCAATAAAGCGAGTCATTTAAATATTGATTGGTCCTTTCTACACGAATTGTTAGCTGATTTTTTTTTTTGCAACAACTTTGTTTAAATGCAATCAATAGCCCACAATCAGTATGTTCTATAAAAAATTGACAGATGTTCCCAAAATGCCTGCTAGGCATATTCTTATCTGTTTACATATGCAGCAAAGATGTTTCAGTTATTTTTTACATGTATGGAGATGGTTACAGATTTAGGACTCTCTCTCTCTCTCTCTCTCTCTCTCTCCCTCCCTCTCCCTCACCCTCTTTTGCTTAAATAGCACAATTGTTTTTTCTGTGACATTCAACCTTTTATCTAGTGTAGCATAATCTTTCATTTACATCTCCAAAGGTTTGAAATGATAAGACCATCTGCATATCATATCCATGTCGCTCAAGCACCCCAGTGATTGCAATGGAACAGGAAAACAGTGTGATACACCCATAAAGACATTTAGAGATACAGTCTTTGGTACTTTTGTATCATAATACATTAGCAGTATTGCATGAATAACAATTGTCTTCTAATGAAATAAGGCATTTTTTATTGTGTGAACATGTTTATCAAGTACAAGATTAGCAAGTACTTTTCATCTATGTAGTTTCCCTTAGATATTATCTTTTCAGCATAAAATCAGGTAGCCATGCTTTCTTTCCTTGCAATTTGACAAAGAGAGCAGCAAAGTTAAAAGAACACAAACTGTATTACAAGAAATTCATCCTGATTAACCTAACAAAGTAAACTAAGATACTTGTAGCTTTCAAAGTATCCACAAATCTGATTGTTCTATTCATGACTTCTCATGAATCTTTCAGTATTTTCCAGAAAAATAGTGTAAAAACCATAGAGCCAATATCAGTTTCTCTTCCCACAAAAGGGTTAATTTTTGTTCAGGGTTCACTTTGAAGGACTGTCTAATACATTTATGAGGCTACTAATTGAAGGTGCAAGCCTTTGTTTTATTTTTCACCCTTCTGAAATCTACATGTGTGAAAATAGCATTAGCAAATACTCCTTTGAATTGGGGGGAAATCAAATTAGTAATTAAAAAATTATAACAAATGTTAAGAGTTTTATAGTGGTTCTGTTATATGTTTAGTGATAACAACTACTGCAAAAAATAACCCAAAATTAACTTGTAGTCTTATGGGGACTATTATTTGACTAAAAGATAAAAATATAGCATAATTATATTTTTGTTCTGAAGGCCTAATAAAAAATGCAAATCTTTTTGTTAAATTTACATGAATACAAATGGTAACATTGAAAATCATAGTTTTCATGCTCCCTTTTTCAAAGATTGGCAGCTACTGTGCCTACTTAAAGTGTAAACACTTGAGGACAGCCAACCTAGGAGCCTGAGCTACAATGGTATATGTCATTTTAACATTTTGCTATTTGTATAAACTCAAACTATTCTGCAAATTCAGTATTCTTTAATCGCGCAGTTTTGTCTTCTTAATACAACATCTCGTAACCCCCTTAGTCCTGTTTTCAGTGTCCAGGAAGCTACAACAAAGTGGAAGTTTTAAAAGAATGGTGAGCTATCATTAGTTCATATGCATACAAGTTCAGCCTGGGAAGATGCTGTGTCTAGGATCAGCCTTAAGATGTGACTGATAGATCTTATTTGTCTGATAGAGCTGGCCAGGGAAATAGAGCTACAGCTGGTTACTTCATTAGGTCCTCTCATTGATTGAACCCTGCTGAAGTGATGCAGCAGGCTCCTCAGATAACTGCTGGTAATAGAACAAAATGAATTCTTATCACAGAGATTGGAAAGGCCATTAACCCTGGCCTCCAATGCTTTTCAGAGGTCACAGACAGGAAGCCAAGCGGTGACTGGGAAAACTGTTTTCTGTCTAACTACAGGTCACGTTAGAAGGGTGTGTGTGACTTTTTTACCCTTCGGCTTCTGTATAGATGAAACCGTTATACTGGCAGATGTTAATAATCAGCTGTAAATAAATATTGGAACCAGAAGAAGAAAAATGAGAAAGCACAGGAATTTATTTCAATAAATATTTAATAAAAGAACAATTGTTACTGGGATATTTACTGGCAGTTCTGCTGTAGTTTTAAAATGAGTACTTTTTTCATATAAATTGGAAAAAAATACATAAAGGCATTCTAAAAAGGAAATTTAATATGAGGTTATATAAAAATGTTTCCTTCCTTCACTTCTGTCCTTCAGAGATGGCGATTGTAATTGCTCATGGCTGCCTTGCTTCCTGTTTTTGCAAAGAAGCCACTACCAGGCCATCTCTGAATGAGCTCGATGCGCTGCTTGCCTTTCACCTGGTTGAAAGGAGCATACATCTAAAGAACAGTCCTATAATTTACATTTAATGCAACCTTTCCATTGACCAGGGTCCACAAACTAAGCCCTCCTCTCACAGCTGAGGACTTTCCCACATTTGTCAGCTCCCTGCCATTTGGGGATCAGCCAAAAGGATGCATCCATTTAAACCCAGGCAGCACATGGCAGTTTTTTTGCTTCTTGGAGGAGGAGCCTTGAGAGCAGCTGCTGGTATTTTTACACATCTAGCTTTAGATGGGAAACCTTCATAGATTAGGAAATCTTGGCGAGCAATTCACCTCACAGAGAGAAATGGTGCATTTCATAACAAAAGTGCATTATTTGCCTATGTATGTGTATGCAAAGATGTACAAAAGATGTATTTTTAACAATATGTTGGTGGCTTCTATACTTATAACTGTGATTTAATTTCAGTGTCTGTGGCTCTGTGGTATTCTCTGTTGGAGCCAATCTTTTACTAGGAGTTAGTTTATTTAAATGTAATTGGGTCGTGTGGATGGAAAAAACCTACCAGTTTTATGTCTTTGGAGACCCACCCAGACATTTGGTTTGGCCTTGTGTGCATAAATAATAACAAGAAGGTGTGTGCTGTCATTGCCCTGCTTGAAACAGCAGAAGTGGTTTGGCAAGAAGGAAACCAAAATGGATTATTCTGGATAAACAAAGAAGCAGATGCTTCTATGCTTTAGGTTACATACACATATGTACATAGATATACACAGTTGTATAGTTGCATTTCAGAGTCCTTGTGGATTGCTAGAAGAGAAGCAACCTGATCAATGTTACTAACATATCTCAATTACTCTAAAGTAAGAGAAGGACTTGAGTATTTTTATCATGAGTTGTTTTACCATGAATTTATATGTTGTTTTACCATGAATTTATATGTTTTTAGCCAAATATTAAGAAAATCATGGTTAAAATTGCATTAAATAAATCATGTTTAAGGCCTAAACTTCTAAATTAAAAATTAAATTCTGTTGTATGTTTGTAGTTTGTCTTTTAGTATAAGACTTTTCACCTTATTTACTGCATGAGTTAGTAAATATGCTTTTAAAAATCTAATTAAGTAAATGCTTTCACTTATGTCATTTATCAAAATTTTTAGATTCTGATGCAGATGTTGCAGGGAATGACACAGAGGTCTGAAATTTTAACTTGCGATATCTGGGCTGAAACTCATGAAACTTTTAGGTTTGTGATGAGTTATGTACTTTGAGTAGTGGAACTCTGAGTTCAGTATATATCAACTAACAAAACACAGGCATAATTTTTCTTTGTTGAGTTTCTGATGAAGAATATTTGATAAACTTATGTTTTTAATTCTTGTACAGTGAGTACCATTAAGTATTATTAGCTCAGACTGATGAAACAAAATATACCTTACAGTGATGGTAAAACTTTTAGAGCTTTCAGTGACACAAACATCTGCTGGGTCACATGTGCTGTAGGTTCACCACCACTACCTTTAAAGAAAAGCATACAGTATTGATATTTTTATTTCTTATCCATATTAACAAAAGTAGTCATGAATACTTATTTCATGTATACTTTCAAAGATCTATGATGTTTTAAGAATTTATCACCCTCTACTAACTTGAATGAGTTAAAAAGGGAATGATATACTTTTAGATTCTATAAATATTGTAAGGAAAGAAATGAATTAGTACTACATAGTGAATTTGCGTTTCAACCTATTAACTCACAGTTGCAGCCAAAATGTGTTGTGTTGTGTTGTGTTGTGCTGTTTTAAAAATTTTCTTTGATAGCAATCAAGTAGAATGATATCTCCAAGAACCTATAAAGCTTTATTGACACATTTACAAATGGAAAATATTATCATAGATGTTTAAGATAATGGTGGTGATTGTGAGGCACAGATTATGTACTTTCATAATGTTTAAATGTTTCAAGTTTTAAACTACTCCATGTCTTTTCTTATGACAGTTAAGACTACCACTATTGTGCAGAGATAACAGTAAAAATCCTAAAATTTAGTTCTCGTTAAGTTTTTGGAAACAAATACTACAAGTTTTCAATCTATTCTATTTCTTGATATCACCAAACTTTTGCAAAGGCACCTTTTTCTCCATTAAAGTTTTATGGCATTTTTATTCTTTTGACTGAGAATATTTACAAGAAAAAGAACATCGTAAAACTGTGAGGCAAAAATATCATTATCTTTCAGTGTTTTCATATTTCTGTTAGGCATTTCAGTGATAAAATTTGTGGCTGAATTGAAGAATTAAAAAGAATATCTGGAAATCAACTTTATTTCAAACCAACTTGAAGTATTAAAATTTCTTCTTCCTAAATTTGGTTTTCCAATCAAAATTTTTCCCGCTTTTTGTAAAGTACGTATTAAGTTTTATGAAGCTGTTTTGCATACTGGCATTTTTATGCCTCTTTGAAAATATTATTTGTCTAGAACTCAGCTTTACAAAGTTATGACTAAAATGGGCCATAATACAGAAACCTTGGGCATTCTGGTAATCCATGTGCTCTAGGTGCTATTTGTTGTTTGTTGTTTTCCCTCTTTTATTTCATAATCTGTACTCTCCATAAGGATTTACTTAAGTGTTTGGAGAGCCCATTAGCACTCCCAGGCTTCTGGGCTAACTTTTCTTGGCACCATGTGAAGCTAGTGATTCCAAAATATTTGATTATTTCAGTTTTTCAAAAAATTCAGTTACTTTTTAAACTTTATATTTTAGGAAAATGCTGTCAATTATTTTCTTTTGAAGAGAATTTCTGTTATTTGTATTTTAATGATGTGCTGATTTTTCTTCATGTAGGCATGTCCATGTACTTTGACAATAACCTTCATTATGTTATTTTTTCATAACATTTTCTTTAATAATTATAAAATACAACAAAAGAAACTAAAAAGTTGTGACTACAAATTAGATGTCTTAATCCTAAATTTTTTGGTCAATGAAAAACTTTTGCATCAATATGACAAAAGGGAATGTATATTAGTTTTCTTAGAGTTGTATAACATCACAGAAAATCTGTTTATATTCAGTTTATTAACTTGGGGTCTATGGATCTAGGAATTCTGTGGCCCTGTCTAATGTCTCATAAGTATCTTTATGTGCATTTTTATAGGGTAAAGAACCATGGTTTCACTAGACAGTTGATCTTTCTTAATAAGAAGTGCTGCTCTCTAAGAACTCTGAAAAAGTTTAGTAGCGCATAGTTTGAAATATACTTGGCAATACATTTTCAAAGGTGGTGCCACTTTGGCACCGTTTGTTTCATGCTTTTGCTGATACAGCACGCCACGAACCTGCCTGTGCATCCATGGGGTACCAGCACCTCTCTGGCATCCTGGCAGCATGGACAAATGAATGCTTAAGAGCTTCCAAGAACATCATATTTTTGAAACCATTTTTGAAACTGGAATTTTCCTAAATCGAATGAGCAGAAATAGTTCCAGAGTCACCTTTGTGCTTCTGCTCCATGAGTCTTCTGCTTTAAACACTCGGTCAAAACAAATCCATTTTAGTGATTTAGAAAACATAGGGAACATAAGAAGAAGGCAGAAAAGAGGTAGAAAATGATGTTAGCTACTTTGCTTCAGAAGAAAGAAAGGCAAAAAAGCATAGAGTTAAGTGGAATAATCGGAAATAGAAGTGAACAAAAAGGTTTATAACGTGTATTTCTTAGCAACATAGTGAGGGGAGATTATTTGAAGTTCTGTTAAAGTGGAGGAGTTAGATGACTTAAAATATGAGTATGGACATACTTTGAAAGGTATTAAGACTTACACAAATATAAAAGGCCAAAAGACTAATAATATAAAAGGAAACTATGAACAAGAAAGGTTTTAAAAATAAACTTACTGTCCCAGTAACTTTGGTTTGCTATAACAAAACCCCTTAGCCTCGGTAGTATATCAACCACAGAGTTATTTCTCATGGTTCTGGAAGTTGGAAATGTCAAGGGCAAGCAAAGCAGCAACAGCTTTCATGCCCAATGAAGGTCAATTCTCATAGGTTTGTGCCTTCTTCCTGTGTCTTCACGTGATGGAAGGGCCTCCCTCACTACCTCTCTGTGATAACTTTTAAGAACATTAATTCCCCATATTGTACTTTATCACCTTGAGGGTTAGGATTGCCACACATGAGTTTGATTTGAAAACATTCAGAAATAGCACTTACAAATAATATATTTGAGATAAAGGTAAATTCTTAGCCAATCGAATGTGGGCTTGTCTTCTACCATGTAGAAAGTACTTAAAATTAATTGCATGTGTTCAACTAATAGGAATGTCAAAAGGATCCTTAAACTTAGTGTAGGTCCACCCCCTCTTTTTACCAGTGAGGAAACAGCAGTTCCCAGCAATTTTCATGAATCAAAGTTACACAGCTAATTCATCGTGCAGCCCAAACATCTGATACTCAAATCAGCGTTACATTTTAGTCATGTTTTGTTATTTACATAGTTTGAATGGAAAGTCTTAAAGGACGATCACTGGCTTTGTCTCATAATTTATCTATAAATTGTTTCTCCTAGATAAATATTTTTAAATGTCACAATAGAGAATAACATATATTGTATTAATTCTTCCTCCTTCCACAGAGTTAATGGTTCTGTATTATTGTTGCCCTGTGAATGCTTGGTTCCCGTTACAGCATATCATTTCCCCTCCTGGTGGTGGTTGTTTGTCTTCCTTCAAATTTGTGCTTTTTGAGTGTATGGGAAAGTTGTTTTCATCTCTGGATCTCCCACGCAAATTTAGCCCTTGTGACCTACTGGGCACCCAGGGAACATGTGTTAATCTAAATGCCTTTTTATGCTGTGGATTAAAATTATGTACCTAAATTGATCATTATTTCTACTCCTTAAAAAACTTTATTGTTGTTACACATTCCCCGTGAGATAGAAACAAATAGTTTCAGAAATGGCAAATAAACAGTTTAGGCAAATACGGTGTTAGGGTAGATTAGAAAACAATTAAAAAATCAGTTCAGATGACATTAAATGAAACAGCAGGGAGCCAAATAAAACTTCACAGATGACTTTGACTCTCTGGAGCTTAATACTCAAATGGTTTTATTTTAAGGATTCTAAAATAATTTTAATATCAATCTCCTTGCTTAAAAGAAAGAAAAGCCCTTTAAAAGAAAAAAAATTAATGTAGCACTATCAATATTTACTCATAATTTTTTCCTTAACCCTGCTTCAAACCAGTCTCTCCACATTCAGTTTTCTTCACATTTATAGACATGATATTGACCCTTTGAAGATATTTTCTTGTCCAAACTACCATAGTTCATAAAATTAAATCAGGTTGAAAGTTTGCTTCAGGCTTCAGCCAGATCCTCCTTGACCATGGTTCTCAAAGGAAGTGTGGGGAAGTGATTTTAAAGCCATTTTACAATAATTGTACTCTCTTATTTCATCCTATAAAGCTTTTGTTTCAAGCAAGAATGTACTTGGACTTAAAATAATTAAATACAGTAATACCTTTGCTCTCGAATGTCTCTGTTTGCAAACAAAAATGTCCAGCAAAATTTTACTTCTGTTCACAAACTCTTTATCAGGTAATCCACATGACCATGGCCACCTTCCCAACACAAACACAAATGCAGCCATCTTCCCCAAAATCATAAAGCAAATTAAGTTGGTAAGCCACAGTACCACTATACATGCAAAGCAGTCACAAGGAGAGAGTAAGGAAAGGAAAATGCTGCGAAGTGACTCCATTTATGATATGCGAATGCTGTGAGAGAGAGAAAAAGAAAGGAGGCTGCTAGCGTAGTTTGCATCAACCTTAAAGAAGTAGTCTCCTTCTTTACTCTATTTCAAAAGGATTTTAAACACTTATGCCCTTGAGAAGAATATGAAATACTTGCATCTAACAGCAAAGGTGGCAAACATTTGATGAATGAACTGGAATCAGAATGAAGAAAAAAAAACCCAACTGTAACTCTTGTGTAGAGGATTCTTTGCTGCTATCCTAACTAAATGTGGAAACCAATTGAAAAGAATCCATTGAGCAGTATCGCATTGTGTAACATGTGGCAGGGGCTTGTGAGACACAGGAAAGTGAATGTTTCCTGCACTCAAGGACTTTAGAAGCTACCTAGAAGACAATAAATATGCTTGTCTCACTAAGCCAAGTAAATCAGGACATTTCAAGGGGCTTCAAGTTCTTTACTGTTTAAAAGAGCACTAGGACTATGAGGTTGGGTATGGCTGATGAGGGTATAAAGTCATGAAGAATAAATAAGACAGGAAAATGAAAGAGTTATTTCCTTCATCTTCTATGTGTTTGTTTTCTAGCTTCATTTATTTATATATTTATTCAAGTGATTTAATTTAGTATAGTCCTTAGGGTTGAGAGGAGTAATGACATAGTTCAGGCATAGAGATGAAAGAAATTGATCAGATTGGATAAAACTTAAGCTAAGAGTTTGATAATGACCAGTTATTAGAAAGCAATAAAAGTTCATCCGTGTTTTACGCACACAAAAAGTAGAGGCTATGGAAGACTTTGGAAGCTGAGCTAACAAGTTCTAATTGGATGAAGCAGAAAATAAAAATGGCCCTGAAACTTTGAGTGAAGAATAACATCCCGGAAGAGGTATTTTTGGAAGCTTGATCTGGAGGCTTTGTGCAAGAAGGTCAACACTGAGAAGGCCTGGAGCTGGAAAGTTCCTTCAACGCCAATCGACACGCAGAATCAAGAGGCAAATATTGGCAAATAGAAAATTGCAGTAAAAATAAATCAACAGTGCAAGCTTATAACTAAATACAAGAAACCGAGAAAGAACCAACAATCTCTGAAGGTTGGAAGCTTGGTGACTACAACAGATATCTCAGACTAAGTATACAGGGGAAGGTGCTCTGTAGCAAAGCACTATTTTTGCCCTTTCAGACATAATGTTTTTGAACTGCTGGGGGCAGGTAGAATGATATGCTCATGAAGTTATTTTAACTAGCAAAAGTATTCATTTTTTACCATTACTTTATTAAGCTTTTGATAGTTTTAATAGAATAATAGTAGGGCTTTTATTTTATTTATGATATTTATAGCTTATATTTGTATTAACCTGTTAATGTCATTTATGCTGAATAAATATAGAGCAAATGTTTTATGCAATGTGGCAAATGTAAGTCATTTTTGTGCCTTTCTAAGTAAGAAACGTTTATTAAATTGCAATACCTATGAACAATTCCACTGTATTCCCAGAATGGAATCATCAATATCTTACATATAATGAGTATTGAATACGTTCTTATCGAATATAAAAAAAAATGAGAACTTAGTCATGAAGTGGGCTAGACCTCAAGTGAAAAGGAACTTTCATGATGAGTGACGTTTTTGTTGGACATCAATTAGATCTACAGCTTAACTTGTCCCCATCTATAGAACTTTTTGTAAGACAGGATTGCCCATATGCACTTGGCAGGAGAAAAAATAAGTAAATAAATAAAGTCTCCCAGAACCAGCCTATAAGAATGTACTCTGCAACCCTTTCAGAGGCATCACAAGAGAAATGTAGGTGCACAGTTAGAACAAATCAAAGTTGATTCTCCCATATTCCGTTTGACATAATCTTATATTCTAATTTTGTAATGTGAAGAAATACTTCTCAACAATTCATAGTGTTGGTGCAAAAAGCAGATACAGCTCTGTATACCTATGATTCTGGCAAGCAATTTGAAGTCAGTTTCCCTTGCTGTGGAAACAGAATTCTAGAGTACTCAGGATTCCACGAGTATCTTTTACCTCTTGAGAACAAATGGAACAATAAGGAATGCAGAGATGTGAAATGCATGGGAAAGTTAGAGAAATATTGGTTATCAGAAAGGTTCAGTTTATTACCATGTGACTTACACTATTTCATTAAACATATTTTTCTATCCTTACTGCATCCTTAATAATATCAATGTTGAAAATTCTCAAAAGGGCTCAGACAATTTACTGTATCAGAGCTGCTTTCATTTATAGTTTCTAGAACTGAGGTAAAAAGAGAAACAAACTACTTCTTAAATTCATTTTTTCTACCACCAACTTCCTCCCCATCTTCCCAAACACATTTATTTTCTTAAAATAGACATTTCCATCCTTTTATTTATTTTGCATCTTTTTAACTTTTGAATTCTGATCATTGTCTATGAATGATATTACAGTTCATTTCCATATTATTTGCTATTGTATGCATTTTAGAATTATGGCATTTCCAATCTTTTTAAAAATTATTTTTTGTTTTAATCCTAAAATGAGTAGACAATGCCAATGGGATTGTAATATTATACAAGATGTAACCAAAACATAGAGTGAATGTTTAAATAAAAAATTAGTACAGTAAAAGACGCATTGCCATTAATTCCCCTCAAAATATTCTCTCTGGCTTAAAACACACTTCTGTCATTCTTACCACTTTCTGCAATGGGTCTTGAAGTCTTCTTTTGTGAATGTCTTTAGTTGTGCTGTTGTGGCTGCCTCGATGTCATGAAGCAATTCAAAATGTTTAACTTTCGTGGTCACTTTGACTTTGGGGAAAAGCCAGAAGCCACACAGTGACTTATTCACAGTGGTAAATAAGGTGGGTAAGGACAGAAGTTGCTGTAAATGTTTTGAATTGAATCAGGACATTGAGGCAGCCAGGGAAAGATATTCATTAAAGAAGAATTTTGGAATTGCCTTAGAAAGTGGCAAGAATGATGAGATAAGTGTTTTAGAAGTGAGGGTGAGCCTTAGCAATTAATGTCAATGAGTCTTTTACTGTAAAATTGTTTAAATTTTTTCTTACACATTTACAGTATTTTTTGATCACCTTTTCACATTGGTGATGACGATGAGACGCTTCATCTGATTAAACAGGACAGAGAATTTAATGGCTATTTGAAGAAGAGTATCAATTAACCACACATTATTGAGGCATTTTAAACATTTATGGAAAAATCTTAAAATACATGGTAATAGGC
>RJWT010008306.1:0-26477 GCA_004365215.1 Cuniculus paca | reverse complement strand
CCCCTCGCCTTTGTCTTCAGAGAATCAGCACACCTGTGAGTGCTGGTCTCTCTGTGCCCAATCATCTCTTTCCTCCCTTTTCTCTGTGCCGCTTATGTTTTTCTAGCTGCCTCAGATTGAGTGAAAAACAGCTCAATCAAAAATGACAATTTTGGTTTGAAAAGGTGATTCTTGATGAAAATTGGGGAAGATGCCAAGAGATCAGGATATTGGGCAGGGTGTGCAGAGGAAGAATCTCAGGAAGAGAGATATGGGTTCTAACAGATGGGTCCATGCTGGCATGAAGGGGCTCACTTCCCTGAAGCTGGGCCTAGCAGGTCACTGGATGAAGGGCTATTATCAGATGAGTTACAAGGAACAGGAGGTAGCTAAGGATGGTACAAGTGGAAGGAGAAGCCAGAACTCTGATACTAAAACTAGGAAGGGATCATAGGAAGAAAGACTGGAATTGAGGTCTTATAATATATGGATTTGTGGGTTCCTGGGGGGAAGTGACTAGGGGTAAAGTCAGTGTGGTGGGAGACACTTTGGGGTGAGATCATGGGGAAAAGGCTAGGAACTCCAAGAACTGGGCAAAGGAGGTAATATGCATGGCTCATTGGGTTCAGGACACACTACTTCAAAACATGGCAATTTGAGAAGATGACAGAAGCAGGTAGGTCACTGGCAGCTCTCCTATGCTGAAGCAGGTGATAAACACTCTTTTGATATGTGCCCTACTCCCTAAAGAAAGGAGTGACCTTATTTTTGAAGATCCAGGAGTACAGAGAAAAACCTGAACAAACAAGGTGTGCTAAATTTCCCTGTCTATCACCACTAGATCACACCCTTTTGGCATTATTGTCTTTCTTCACATTTCCATTCTTCAAACCTAGCATTAAAATACACAGGTTTAACCTTTTCTTTAGGTCTTATTTCCTCATTGAAGATTTCTGTGCCCCATAAACATTATCGTAAATACATGTTTTTTTCTATTGTTGATCAAACATTTTGATCTTTTGTTATGGGAGCCTCAGCTATAAATTTAAAAAGATATTTCCCTCCAGTACAAGATACAGGGGTTGAAAGGGTTGAAAGAGTCAAAAGCCATGGATAGGATGAGTTTCACCGCGCCATGGTCAAAGGGTCCTGGAAGCCTTGTGGATCATGAAATGAGCTGAGGTTGAGTTTAAGATTTACCAGAAAATTAGAAACACAGGGCTGAAGTTGATAGGGAAAACCAGGTAGATCTGGTGGTAAGGGCTAACAGAAACAATAAAGTAAGATGTGTTGCTTTGTTTTTAAGACTAGGCTCAACTCCCAGCCCTGCTATTAGTTGTATGAGTTTTGGATTTAAAACAAGGCCAAGCCGGATGTGGTGGTGCAGGCCCGTAATCGCAGCACTCAGGAGGCTGAGGCAGGAAGATCACTGTGAGTTCGAGGCCAACCTGGGTTATGAACTGAGTTCAAGGCCAGTTTGAACTGCATAGTGAAATCCCGTCTCAAAAAAGACAAAAAACCAAAACCAAAAACCAAGTCAAAAAAGGTGGGAGGAATGGTGGTGGATATAATTGCCTCTTGGGCTTGCAGGAGGTCAGTAAACCAATGGTTAAGGCAGTATCAGGGTAAACAACCAGAGAGGCTCTAAGAATGCTTCAGGAGAGATGCGGATGAGGACTTCAAGATGTCAGCAGTTGTGCAAGGTATAGGTCTCGTGTTCTTTGGTGACCCTTAGAATCTAGGACAGAGTAAGACCTACAGGAGCTCCTGAGAACAAGATTCCCCAGGTGCCAAGTGCTCAGCATGTTACCGCAGGCACCACTTCCACCCTCCCTTAGCTTCAGACAGGCTAATGGGTTTGCCAAAAGTCCCACAGCGGAAGGGCCAATTAGACCGGAACCTGGGTTTCTGACATCAAGGTTCCAAGCTGAAGCGTTCTGCGAGTACACCTTTGTAAACAGGTCCGCCAATGAGGCCTGATCGAGGGTAATGAGTTTGGACAATTAAGAGTGCAGGGGGTTATGAGAATGAGGCAGAAAACTTCATGAAGCAAGTGGAGCCTGCGTTGAAATTGCAAGACTAAACTTCTAGAGCAGGGAACAAAGGTGATGCAAACCACTAGTATCTTGACTGAGAACGGCAGAACTTCACATTTCGCAATTGGAAGGAGACTGACATCATCTAGCCCAACCTTATTATCATAATTCTGATGAGAAAATGAGGCACAGAGCGAGGCAGGAGCTTCTCTCAGGTTCCCGAGTCAGGACTTGAACCTGAGACGCCAGAATTCTCTGATGTCTCTAATTACTGCTCCTTCATATTCATCTCTATATCCTCAGTGCCAGAATGAGGTTGGACACCTGAAAGTCACAGTGCTGACACTAGAGGTCTTAGGGCACAGAGTGATGCCAATGGGGGTGATTTTAGGATGAAGGGAGAACATGGAATAGAAAATCATGGGGTTAGCAGACACTGAGTGCTACGTTGATGAGTAGGTGGTAAACTACTTAAGTGTGGCTTAGGAGTTGTCAGGAGCGGTTTGAGGGGGAATCACTGTTTGTGGGGGGACACAGGGTAGAGTTTGGGGGTCACTCGAAGGATGCGGGGAACTTGGGCCTTTCTGAGTCACTGATTTGAACTGTGGGAGTCGCTGGATTGTGACCCGCCGGGAAGGGCTGGGGTGACAATCAATGAGAATGAAGGGTCACCTGTGAGGTTTGGGGCCAGCGGGTGAGGTGCAGGGGTCACAGTAGTGGAGACAGGCACAATTAAGAGGTGGATCTGGGAGCCACGGGGGAGGCGTCTCGGGGCTGGATGGAGGGGCAGGGACCTCGGGTGGGGTGGGGGCCAGGCCGCCGTCCAGGGACCCGGCCGCGGGGCTGGGGCCGGAGAAGGGTGGGCACGACGGGCTCGGGACTTTCCCAGGGCCCTGCGCCCGCCCGGCCTCCCGCTCTGGGCACGGGGACCCACTCTTCCCGCAGCCACCAACCTGACAGCCCCTGGGGGCGACTCCGCCGACAGACCGCCATGCACCGGGCGCCGCCACCAGCGCCGGCCCCGCAACCCGCCTGCGCCATAGCGCGCCCGCCCGCCCGCGCGCGGCTTGCCTCGCTCGCGCGATATCCAGGTTCCAGGGCCGCCGCGCTTCCCTCCGCTCTGGGCGCGCCTCCACCGGGCCCCGGAACCCGTGTAGGAAATACAGGGCACGCTCCACCCCCACCCCACCCCTCCTTCGCCGCGGCGCCTGACCCACTTATCCCGGTTCCGGGGCCCCCCGGGAGGCCGGGCGACCCAGCTCCGAACCCGCTGAACCCCCACAGCACCCCACCCCCCACCTCCGTCCCCGGTCCGGCTGACGCAGGCCTGCGAGGAAGCCGAGCGCCCGGGAAGAGCGTGATGACGTCATCGCGCCGAGGCGTGGGGGGGCGCCCGGGAGCCCTGCGGATTCCGTCGTCGCTATAGCAACCGAGGCAGCCACCTGGCGGACTCCGGCGGCGTTCAGTTCACCTGAGGCAGAAACACAGGCTCCGGACCCCTCGGCCTCACAACTGAGGCCTGAGGGGAGAAAACAGTGAGGGACGCAGCGCGCTGGCTTTGCCTGCTGACCTTGGCGCCATCCTGTGAAGGACGCGACTGCAGGTACTGGTGGTCCGCGTCGAAAAGGACCGCGTGGGGGCGCGGTCCCCTGAGGGGACCGCGGTCGCCCTGAGGGACTGCGCCCCGACGGGCCTCTCCCTCAGCTTCTTTTTCTCGCTCTGCTCAGCCCCTCTCGCAGCCTCCAAACCAGCTGCTCCCCTTGGTGGACTTGCAACGGGATACGCAAACCAGACCCCCCCCCGAGTATTTCCCCCTCCACGCGGGGAGGGGCCGCGAGTGGGGCGCTTTCAGAAACCTGAAGGGGAAATGAAAAGGGAGTGAACTTTCCAAGCTAAATAAATAAAATAAATGAATAAAGAGCGTTAGAGAGCTGGTTAAGATTGCTTCTTCCAGGGAGAACTTGAACCCGAACCGAGCTGAGCACTCAGGTGAGGCTGAGGCAAGCGATCACGGATTCGAGTCCTGCGGGACAGCTGAGCCCTAGCGACGGAGCAAGACTCTGGCTCAACAAAAGAAAAATTAAAAAAGAAAAGAAAAGAATAAAGGAACTGGGTGCCTGGAGGAATGAAGCGAGAAACGTTTTCCCTCGCGATCCTTTCAGACTTTGACTTGTTTCTTTGGTATCCTCCACCCCCTCCCCGGCCAAAATTCATTTTTGTATTTTTGGCGGCACTGGGGGTTAAACCCAGGGTCTTATGCTAAACTACATCTCCAGACCTTTTGTTCAGATTTGCAAATTTTCAGAAAGTATGTCGCGCAACTGACTAGAGTAACCAGGATTACAAGCCCCAGCTGTATCCCTGGCCCTTTTTTATTTTTTATTTTGAGACAAGGTCTCAGTAAATCTCTAGGTTACCAGGCTGGCCTCGAATTTGGTAGTCCTCTTGACTCAACCTCCAGAGTGCTGGGATTACAGGTGTACACCACAGTGCCCCGCTAAAGATATATTTTTAATATTTTTATATTTTTATTAGTACATGGTTGCAGCACATAATGATTGCATTCCTCATGGGGAATTGGTACACGTGCATAGCACATCTTAATTTTTTTATCGCCTTCCCCTCCCCCTCAAAAAAAAATTTTTTTTTTCTTTTTTGCGGCGCGAGGGATTGAACTCATGACCTTGCACTTGCCAGGCAGGAGCTTAGGCCACTGAGCTAGACCCCCGGCCCTAAAAATCTTTTTTTTTTCCCCCCAAAAAAATCTTAAAAGGAAGTAAGTTTGAAACATTTACAAATACTGGATTTGGGCAAACTCTTCTTTAATAGAAATTTTACAGATTCCCTTCTCGAATTCCTAATTCATCCACTTCCTGTAATTATTGGTATACGACTCACTAAACGACGTAAATATATTATGCATTTTTATAATTTGTGAATCCTAAAAAGGTTAGTTTTTATGCACCTCTTAATGAGTAATATGGCGGATATTAACACTAGAAGGAGATAAAATATACTTCCAATTCTCTCCAGGATTTTTAAATTTTTCTAGACTTGAGTGTTGAGAAACCTTGTTCACATGATTAGAAAAGGAAGATACATTTTACAATGATATTCCTTAAGTCTTTGAACTTCCAAATTATATATCAACAGTTACAATGTGCTCTATAATCAAATACGGTCAAAGAGATTCTTCTTTGATTTTATTAAAAGCAAAGAACTGGAAACCACTGAACTTGCAAAAGCATACAGTAGTGATTAGAAATTTTACAGTCACTTAGTTTTATGAAGGATGATTCTATTTGTTACCTTTTCACTTAGAGGTACTTTGTTAAACAGATAGTGAGTTCCATACTCCATTGCAATTTTTTGTTTTTTCCTGGTGCTGGGTATTGAACCCAAGGCCTTTGCACTGAGCTACAGCTCCGACCCTTCATTTTTAAATTTTAATCCTGGTTACTCTAGTCAGGGTCTTGCTAAATTGCTGAGTTGCCCAGACTGGGCTTAAATTGGGAATCCTCCTGTGTCAGCTTCCCAGAGTGCTGGTATTAAAAGCGTATGTTACCATGCCGGCCAATATAAGCTTTTAATTTTTTTGATACAATTCTTTTATCATTATATACTTTAAGATCTTTCTGTTAAAAATTTGAAGTGCAGATCCAGACCATTCACTGTATAGAAAACATCTGCCATTTGTGGAATTGGCAAATTCAGTCTTCCTTTTAAACCAAATCAGACTTACTGACTGTCCAGAAAGTCTGACTTTATTCTTTAATTTGAATAAATATGTTAATATTCATTGTGAAGAATACATAAAAATCACTGGGAAATTATCAACTGCAGTTTGTAAAATAGATTACTAAAAACCATCATGATTAAAAATTATATACAATGATAAAAACAAGATAGTGCCACAGGGTATGTAGCTAAAGCTATCCTTTTTGAGAAATGAGATAAAAGGCATGTTATCCCTTGGTAAACACGTGACCCTGCTTTTGTCAAACTAATGTTCAACTTTTGGGAACATTGAAATAAGAATCTTGTCTTATAAAATCAGGAATAACAGCCAGGCATGGTGGTGCACGCCTGTATTCTCAACACTTGCGAGGCTGAGGCAGGAGGATCACCATAAATTCGAGTCCAGCCTGGGCTACAAAGTGAGTTCAAGGCCAGCCTGAACCATATAGTGAAACCTTGCCTCAAAAAAGACCAAAAAAAAAAAAAATCAGGAATAACTCCAATAATTTTGTTAGACTTCACGATTCAATTTTATGTGGGGCGTGTGTGTGTGGGGGGAATCAAACTCAGGACCTTGCACTTGCCAGGGAGGTGCTGTACTATTGAGCTATATCCCTGGCCCCTAACCTTTATGTGTTTAAAAAAAGATTTGATAAGAAACAACGGGGGGCCAGGAATATAGCTGAGCAGCACAAGTGACTGCCTGGCAAGCACAAGGTCCTCAGTTTGACTTCTGGTACCCCCCCCAACCAAAAAAAAAAGAAAACAGTGGGGCTGAGAAGCTTGCAAACAGTTTCATTCGTTGCTAGTAGGAGATAAAATTAAATATTTTAAAAGATGACAAAAGCCGAGCACAGCTGGATTGTCCCCCCTGCTGAGATTTCATTGTGGCAACATCAGTTATAATCAGAAAGTTACAGAGAGTGGACCTTGAACAGAGCTATTGTCTTCAAGCTTTGATAACAAAATGTGTGCTGGCTGGCATATAAGAGATTGGTAACTGGAATGAATACACCTGTCTTCATTATAGATGCTAGTAAGGGGAAGTTCAAGATTCTAGTAGGCCAGCCCAGTGTATTTTTCTGATCAGATAAATTTTTCCTTGTTCCTCAAGTCATACTCATAAATGAATATATAATATAGATATTAGATCCAATAAACTGTCATGTCAATGATTTACATAATTGCATTAATTAACATGCCTATCATCTCTGAGCCTAGAAATTGGGACTGTTCACTTGTAAGAGATTGAGGATTGCTTTCCTATGCCCTGTAGGAGTAGCGATGAGGGTAGTGGCTGGATGATCTGTATTCTTTTTGGTGACTAAAAATGTATTACATGAAAGGAATACTGTGGGGTGACCCTCAGTGCTAGAGGCGGGACATCTTAACCAGGGAATTGTCTGAGCCACCTGTCACCTGGCCAGCTTTGGGGAACTATACTGTGGTGGGGAGGAAAAAAAACCTAAATTTCCTCCACTTGCCAGCCAACAATTCTTGATACGGCTTTTAAAAGGTAGCCAAAGAGACACTTTCAAATTCTAAAATCATCAGGAAAAAGATGAATCACCAAAAAATGTGAGTAAATTTTATCCGGAAGCCAGAAGACACTTTATCCACTAGGCTTCTTCTGGGTCTAGGACAAGCTACTGAGATAAAAGAAAAGATGCCAGGCTGAAGGGTTTCACTTAGTATTTTAATAATAATAAAAAAGACAATACAAAATCCAAACATTTCTTTTTACAAGTTCAGATACATATTTTCCCCAAGTGCAAAATACTCTATGAACTGCATCATTTGCTGTTTACTGTTGGTTGTGTAGGAGATGTTTACACTATTGGCAGCAGTGGAAGGCAGATACAAATACAGTATTTTTTGAGATTTCTTCTGCAATTAAAAAAACCAAACAGCCTCCCGCATGGCGATATTATTCTCTAAAACTTCAGTTCAGCTCACACAGAAGAAAGATTTTAGTTTGTCCAAACTGTGACAGTCTGTGTTGCCTAGATAAGCTAGTAACAGTACTGGGGGCTCTATTTCCCTCTTATCATGTATTTTCTTAAGGAATTCCTAGTCCAAATAATGGCCCAAGGACAGGGTGTGCTACCTTTGAAACAGGTCAAATTGAAAGAAACCTTGGTGTTTGCTTCCACTTTTCTCTTGCTGTGCTTAAGAAAAAAAAAACAGGGAGGTATCATTTTCTGCTGATGGCCAGTTGTATGCTGTTTCTATCCCCCTAGTTTGAGGCTTGTTATATTGAAGTAAAGCAGCAAATATAAACATCTGAATGCTCTGTAACACTCTCTGACATTGAGATGTGACCTCCTACTCTATTCCAGAGTCACCTCAAACATGCATATGGAGAACACTTCTGGGACATAAAAAGTTTCATTGGGTCCAAAGACCAGGACTGGGTTACTACTAACCACTTGGCACAAATCCTCGTCTCCAGAGCATCATACGGGCCAGGTCAGAGCAGACAGAACTCCGTGATGAACCTCTGGGGACTTCTAGACCTGGTGTGGGCTGCTCAAGTCCAGGCTGTGGTCAGTGTTCTCCAGACTGAGAAGTCCCTCAGAGTTAGGTCGGGCCTGGTCTGATGATACAGAAAGAGAAGAGGTGCAGTGCCGCTAAGGATATAAGTGCCTTTCTGATAAGCATCACTTGATGTCTGGGACTCTTGAGGAAATGCATTTCCATTCCCAGATTCAGATCAGGGCAGGTTTGGTACTAAAATGAATGAGGGCTCACAGTTCTGTTACTCCACAAACACCCCATTCTGCAGGGAGGCTGCGGGGTCAGGTCATGAAGGATTCGTATATGTATCTTCCCATTTCCCTCCACTGGCAAAAACTCTTGTTTGACCTGTACATCTCTAGAGTCCCTGAGTATTGACTCTGTTCTGTCCACATAACCCCTTGTGTGATGCCCCAGGTATTTCCTCTTTAGGGTCAGAGCAGCTTTGCCTAGATTCTTAATTCTTAACTTGGATGATTTAAATGTGGTGGACAATAGCAGAGTTTCACCTGCTCGCCAAGATCTGACTTGGTGTCAGTTAAAAACCTAGTAGTCTATAGGTTCCGCACTGTGAAACTCATTTTCAGGCCTCACAGATCATGAAATAAACGACTGGAGGAAATGTATTTATGTGTGGTGTGACAGGAAAGGAAGGGAGCAAGGAGAAGCCAGATCCTGGAAGGCATGACTTGGGAAGCACCCCATTTGGGTTTCCAAGAAAGATGCAGAATGGAGAGAGGAATCAGAAAGTTATCCTAGTTTCTGGTAAGGAATTAAGATGGTCAAAGTTGGTGCAAACAGTCTTCACAGCACTTCCTAGCAAGTGCAGAGGTTCCTGCGAAGCAACTATTTCATTTGCTTGGACGCAGCCATTTAACATCTTTATGGTGGTCCTCTTTGACCAACAGAGACAAAGGTAGCAGACTCTCCCTCCCCAGATGTGAGGAGATCTAGCTACGCCATCTGCTACCCACTGCTAAAGTTTGTTTTGGCTGGCAAATGTTACTGACCAAGGCCACTGCCCACAGCCTGAGGCCACTGGTGACCCCAGGTTCCTTTATTTAGTGTTGGATCTCCTGGGGGAACAGTAGTCTGGGAAAGTCACCTAGAACTGGACCTGAGGAGTCAGCTGGTAGCCTTTAAGTAGGAGGACTACAGCTCCATGGAACTAGAAGGAAGAGATGGAAGAGAATTTTACAGGCAGCAATTGAATTAGGGTGGGGTATGTGCAGGATTTACGCTTCGACTTGATTCTTCTTCCTTCTGAAAAACAGTAGTTGAGGCAGGTTTGAAGCCAACCATAAGAGGGAAATGGCCAAGGTCAGGCAAATATTTGGTCCCTTTACCAGCTCGGTGCCTGGGCAGCCGTCCCACTCTTGGCTCGTGAGTCAGCCCATCACCAAGGGTCTGTCCCAGTCCTCTTCCATGTACACACAGGGGAAAATATGAGGAAGACAGGGAAAAGATGAAGGTTTTTCCTTTTTTGGAGTGGAGAATCACTGATCAAGTTCATCAGCCTCTATAGTCAGGAGGTTCATACTAAATCCACAGAGAGGCGTAGCAACAGCAGGATTGTTTAGCAAACACGTCCCTCTCCTTCCTGTTCCATCAAGTCCCCAGAATCACTGTCCTACATGTCAGATGCCTCTGAGCTATAGTCCTGGGTTGGCCCAGCCAAGGGCCCTAGAGGTCTGAGTGGCCACAGATGAAACAGACAGATCAGATGCTCCAGCACGCAAGGTTCATGAGATTCAGAACTGATATTCTTTCACTCTATACATACACTCTTCTCTCTTGGGCAGCTATAAATAAGGTTGTTCTAATAGAGAAAAAGGAAACAAAAACAAAAACCCCTCCCTCTAGACAACACAGAAAGACTCAAAATGATTGCACTTATTAGATGTGGACAGGGTGGGCAGGAGGCTCGCCAAGTGCACACATTCCTCTTGCTGCCCGCAGCCTGAGGCCAGAGGTAGGTGGCTCCAGGCTGGCTGCAGAGCAGGGTCCTCTTTGGTGGCACCCACGAGCCACCTAGGGTGACAAGGGGAAAATGACTGTGGGGCGAGGCCCAGGCTGGCTTCAGTCAATAGCCAGGTTTCTAAGGGCAACACTTAGCAAGGGGAGTAGGGCTCCCCCAGGGAGCATTGGGGTGGGGTGAGGGCATGGCTGGGCCAGGGGAGAGAAGAAAAGGGATTAGTGTTTGAGGCTGGCTTCCAATTGTTCTGTAGTTTAGTCCTTCAGATGATACCTTTTCCTTTCTTTTTTAGCAATGCTTTAAAGCCTGTTTTCTGACCTGCAGAGCTATAGTCTTTCAGGGGTCACAGCGATGCATGGTTATGCTTGCTGCTTTTTCTCATTCAGCGGTGTCCACTAGCCCAGGGGTGTGGGCCATCTGTAAACCCTTATGGAGTCTCCCCCAGGCAGACATGTGGGGGAAGAAAGAGAGGAGCTATATAGACGAGAAAGCCAGCTGTGCGGGCAGTCCCGGGCTCAAACCACGTGCCCCAGCAAACCAGTGCCGGCATTAAGCCAGGAAGTCAGAGGCTCCTTTGGCAGAACCCTGGACTGTTAAGAGCCACCCTGGGGAGCACAGCCAGGGGACCTTTTGGCTCCTCACTAGCAAGGCACAACCCTATAATGGCAGATGCCCCTCCTGTCCTTCCCCATTCCCTGGTGGACCCACTTCCTACATGGGCCTCCAGTACCCTTCCCTTTCACACGGATGGGGCAGCAATGTGAGCTGGTGAGATGGGCAGGGGAGAGGACAGTACAGTCCCTTCACCCCTCGGGGCAGTAGAGCCAGCACAGAATGGCTTTTCTGGGAAGCATGTAGGAAATCAGTAGAGAGAGAGAGAGACAGAGACAGAGACAGACACAGAGAGACAGAGAGAAAACTAGAAAGACAGAAGGGGGAGTGCCTGGTCTGTGTAGTGATATTTTTCCTCCAGAAAGAAAGAGAGGACTTGTTCCTTGTCTGAGGGTAGGGGCTGCCAGCTCTGAGGGCTCCGGAAGCTGGGTCTCCGAGCACGTGGGCACTATTTGTAGGGCCTCAGGAAGCTGGACACTTTGGAGCGGAGCAGCTTGATGAAGGACTTTGGTAGCATTTCCTTGTGTTTCTCTGTGTACTTGAAGTAGTTCTGGGGGTGGGCCAGCACCTCAAAGAAGGCCTTGATGAGCTTCTTGTCCTGCAGGAGAGGGCAGATGGCAATGTCATCCTCCGTGTCACAGGTGGGAAGGAGGAATACCAGCCTCCCACCCCTGCAGCAGCCCCTCAGTGTCCGGTGGCATTTCACATTGCACACACCCAGAGCTGAACTCTGGGCTCCCATCCTCACCATCTGCTCTCCTTTAGAATTCTACAAGTCCGCAGCAGCTGCAGCCTTCTACTGCCCAGCCCATCTATGGAGCATCTTTGACCCCTGGTTCTTGTTCACAACGCCAGCAAATCCTGCTGACTTGCCTTTCAGGATGTAGCCAGGGTCTGATCACATCTTACCATCTCCATGGCTACCAGCCTGGACCAAGACCCATCATCCCTCACTTGCATATTGCAATAGCCTGGCCAGTCTTTGTGCTCTGCCTGTGGTCCTCCTTCCTAGAGCTGCCAGAGTGACTGGGGGATGTTTAATTAGTTCGCCTTTTCCTGTTTGATTTTTTGGGACAAGATCTTGAAATCCTGGGCTTAAGCTATCCTCTCGCCTTAGCCTCCCAAGTAGCTGGGCTCCAGAAATGTGCCATGGGACCTGGGTAAGATTTGTTCTTTTTTTTCTTTGCAGTTCTAGGGATTAAAGCTGCAATCGCTGCATGCTAAGCATTCGCTCTATCACTAAGCTATACCCTCTGCCCCTCTGGTTTCTTTTATCTCAGCATGAAAGCCAAGTCCCTTGGATGGCACATTGGTTGCATGGGACTCTGCCCCTCTGCTCTCCTTTCCCCTGCAGAGCCAATCTGGGCTTCTTGAGGTTTCAAACATGCTAAACTCTCCCCATGCTCTTCAGTGTCTTCTAATGGGTGTCCCTGACCTCTTCAAATGTCTTTCCTGGTCTCTGTCTATCAGCAGCAAGATGCGTGGAGCACCCGTTGTCAAACATTAGAACTCAGCTCTCCTGGTTCTAGGCTGGGGCTTTCCCCACTGCATCTGAGGATTTCTAAAATAGAAGGTGGGGTTCCCAGCCTCTCACCCCTCTTCTCATCACAACAGCTGTACTACTTTACGCATTGGAGTTCCAGGATATATTTGATTTGAAATAATGATTCAAATGCTTAAAACAAAGTTTGAAAAGTATTGCTAAAATTATGTTCTTTGAAGTCTGTGGGTTCTAGGAGATTTTTGTCATCATGGATTTTATTTTGGTAATATATAAATTCTGTCATTAGATTTGGAAAATAAATTCTGTCAATAATAATGGATTTTTTTGGTAATTTATGAAGAATAATTTTGACTACAACTATAGTTTCTTAAGTAGGATTTTCTTGAACTGGGATCCATAGACCCACCGTATGTGGTTCATTCAATACTGGAAATATTTTGTTTCTTTTAATTTTTTTTTTGGACACCGGGTCTTGCTTTGTAACCCAGGCTGGTCTGGAACTCATAGTGATCCTCCTGCCTCAGCTTCCCAAGTACTGTGATTACAGGCATGTGCCACCATGCCTGGCTTTCCTTTCCTTTAGAAAACATCTAAACAGGGCATGGTGTTGCACACCTGTAATCTCAGCACTCGGGAGGCTGAGGCAAGAGGATGGCCATGAATTCAAAGCCAGCCTGGGCTACCTAAGTGAGTTCAAGGCCAGCCTGCACTATATAGTGAGATCCTGTCTCAAAAAAACCGATCAGTAAATACAGACAGACTTCTAGAGGCTGGCGACGTGGCTCAGTGGTAGTGTTTGTGTAGCATGCGCATGGCCCTAGCTCAGTATTAACAAAGTTAAAAAGATGTCTGTCTGTGAACTGATGCTGGGACAGCTGTACTAGTGTGCTGCTTCTCTGTGGCCTGGGGAGAGAGGAAGGGAGAGAAGGGACTTTTGCTAAGAGCATCTTTCTGTTCTTCAGTTCCCTGGGATCTCTGGGGATCAGGTATCCCCTGATTCCCTTTCCCTTTCTCATCCATCTTTTCCCTAAGGTCTCATGTGGTATGTGTGACACTGTAGTCAGATGGGCTGGGCTCAAAGCCTAGCTTTACCACGAGACAAGTTCTTTAACTCTGCCTCAGTTCTCTCATCTGGAATGATGAAAGCATGCACCTCCGAGAGCTTCCGCGTGTATTAAATAAGAGTATTCACATTGGCACTTAGCGTGCAATCTGCAGTTACATGCTCATTAATATTAGCTGTCCTTGTCGTTAGAATTCACTTGCCTTTAAGATCTCCTGGTGGTTTTCGGAAGCATAGAGCCGGCCGTCCCGCACGATGTCTTCTACCAGCTGCTCATAGTCCTCTGCAAAGCCGGGCAAGGTGGGGGGTGGCGCTGACTGAGGGATCGGAGTTCTTCCTGCTTCCCAGCTCCCTGCCAGGACCCCAGCGCCTCCCTTCCTTACCCACTTCCCCAGCTCTCCTGGCCTTGCTCACCATCATAGGTGACATAGGGAATCTGGAAGCCTCGGGCGCTGTTGGCCTCGCTGGTCTTGAAGTTAATCCAGAGCTTCCTGGACCGGGCTGTGAAAGCGATCGGGCGCTCGTAGGTCTGGCAGGTCTCATAAGTGGTAATGGAGGATGGGGAGGCTGGCGAGGCAAGCGGCAGGTCAGGAAGGCAGCTGGGCAGGCCACCCAAGCCCTGCCAGAAAGAGGGCTGTGGAGTAGGGGCGGGGAATCACTCTGACAGAGATTCCTCCCTCCAAACACATGCGTATATACCCCCCAAACCATCCCATTGCCCCGGGTTTATTCTGAAAGCCCTCGGTGATGTTGGGCCCTCACCGTGTGTATGAAATTTGACATTTAATGAATGAATTGGCAAAACGCTAGGATTAGAAAGTGACACATGTAACAGCATTGGAGTTCTAGCCCTAGGGCTGGCTTTTTCTGCTCTGCCACAACCTCCACTGCTGTTTCCTGTTAGCTTCTCTCCTAAGCTTCCTCGACTTCTCAGCTCCCACTCTTCCTGTACCAAACTCTCCCTCCCGGCCAGATTCGGACTACCCTTCCCTGGACCAGCGCTGCAGCCACCCACAGTTCTTTCTCATGACGAGGACGTCCCCACACTCGTCCTCAGATGGCAGGAAGATCTCAGGTACCACGATAAGGATCTTGCGCTTGGGTGGGGGGTTGATGTTCCAGATGCACTCCACGCCGGCTGGGTAGTTGCCCGGATAGTTGGGGGACTCGATATAGCCAGTGAACTCACCTAGCTCCCCACCACACTGACGATCTGCAGCCAAGCCCCAAGGATAAGCAAGGAAAAAAAAAAAAGGAAACCAGGTTGGGGATGTGGAGGCGTTCTGAAGTTGGAGGTCCGATATGTGACAGCTGCGATGCTCATTCATCACCTACTCTTCAAATTCTGGGTCCACCTTCCTTGCTGTCCGTTTAGTCCCTTCTCTTTTCACTTCACCCATCTCTGCCTCCCCATTACCTGTCTCTGGGAAAGGCTGCTCCAGGGCTCAGCCAGCAACTGGCCTGGAGATTGAGTGGGGTAGGAGAGGTAGAGGGTGGGACTTTCCTGCCCATCCCACCCAACTTCCTGTGGGTTTGCCACTCCCCTCTCTTTCCATACCCATCACTCCCAGGCCTCTACCCCCTTTTCCACAGCTTGGCCTGCCACATACTCTTGCACTGGGCCACACTGGTGGAGCCATCAAAGTCGGTGCTTGTGTTTCCTGGACAGCGGGTGCAGAAGTTCTGACGGAAGTCAGGCTGGTAGGAGCCCATGGCACAACGGATACAGCGATGGATGCTGGTGTTGTAGTAGTGCCCTGGGGAGCACTGGACTGCAGGCAAGCAGGGAGAGGCGGGAGTCAAGGGAGCGGGCAGTAGGCATTCGGGGGGCACGTTCATCATGGTGCACCCGGGAATCCAAGACTCCAAAGTGCTTTCCAGGGACCCAGCCTTTCCCAGTCATGCTTAAGCCCAGGAAAAACAGACTTCACAGAGTGGTTGTCTACAGTGCCAGTCCTTTCAAGAACCAAGCACAGTGCTGAACCGATACAGAAACCCCCTTGAGGTATGGCAGGGAATGTGCTGCCAGTTCTCCAAAGCAGGGGACAAAGCGAGACTCTTAATTCATGATTCCTAGGTTTGGGCCTGGATGGCAAGGAGGGTCCTGGGAGCAGGATGGTGTTGTTACTTAAGCAGCTGGGCCTTTCCTACTTTGGAGCAGACAGTAGGAACATACTCAGCTTCCTCTGGGGACTGGAGAGTTGGGTTTTTTTTTTTTTAAGAGGGGTTGGGGTCAGGGAGTCCCCTAATGGGGTATTCACTCACCTCTGGTGTCACAGTCTTGGAAGGAGACGGCCCCCTCATGCTTGGTCGTGAGGCCCCCACCACATGGGAAGCACAGGGTTCGTCCTGCTTCAGGTTGATAGGTGCCACGTGGGCATGGCTGGCAGGGCTTAAACCCATCTACAGAGTGCTGGCCAGGTGGGCACTGACCTGCAATCAACCAAGGGCCCAACACTGATGGGGATGGTCCCAAGTCACCCCCGTAGGGTCACCCAGTCTCAGGACAGAAGCATACAAACAGGATGTCAACTAGGAGTGGCCTGGAACCTTAGCCTGCCCGTTGGGAAATCCTATGCCCATGGGCATCCCAGTGCCCACCCTACCGCCTCTGTATTGTTTGTTCCCCTGGCACCTGCACATGTGGTGATGTTGGTGGCTCCAAGAGGCCCGTGGGCATCACTCCCAGGGCAAAGGTCGCAGGAGAGCTGCCCTTCTCTCTCCTGGAAGGTGCCCGCTGGGCATGGCACGCACTGCTCCGTCTGGCCGTGGTAATACGTTCCCTGCGGGCAGCTGACTGAGGGAGAGTCGGCCGCGCTAGCCACCCACCCCCCATTTCCCACCACCCCGGCCTAGGACTCCCCTCCCACTCCCTCAGATTCAGGGAGAGCCTTTGTCAGGAGTAAACCGAATCGTGCTTAGAAGGGTAGGGAGGTTAAATCTGTGTGCAGGAGGGTTGCTGCCCCTGCCCACTCTCCTAGAGTTCATCCTGGGACCAGGACAGGGAGGACAGCAGGCAGAGGGTTGCCTTACAATTTGAGAAACGTATCTGAGACGGTAAGGGGTCCTGCTCTGAACCGGGCCCGAGCTGGGCCTTCCGCTCTCCTCTGCTGCCCCACAAACTCCCTTACCACACTTGGCCCCAGCACGGTGCTGCCCAGGCCGGCAGACCTCCACCAGCTCCGGTCGCTCCCCCGCTCCCAGGGCCGACTTGTGGGCCAGCTCATAGTCAAGGCCAGCCAGGCGCAGCAGGAAGCGGTCCTGGTTGATGGACTTTCTGAGCATCTTCAGGGACCCTTTGAGTCGCCGCTCCATCCGCTGTCGCAGGCAGGGCAACCCACAACCCGCTGGTGGTGGATGGTGATGCATGTTGGGAAGAAGAGAGAGAGCAGCGTGAGCAGGGCAGGGAGCAGAAGTGGGAGATAAGAGGCCAAGTTCTTGGGCTTGCGTTACACAGCATCTGTCCCTTGCACAGGCTCTGTCCTTTCCTGGGGCTGTGAGACCTGTGGTTTCTCCGCTGCAGCCCTCCCTTTCAGCCCTCCACCCAGCGGTGTCCCCAGTCCCACCTGTGGTTTCTTCAGCTCTGACCTCTGCTTCCAGTTCCAGGGAAAGCCGGGTGACCTCCTTGCCAGGAGGGGTCCGGGCCCGCCGGCCCTTGCCCTTCCTAGAGGAGTCACACTTGAGGTGGATGAAGGTGACCTGGCAGTCAGAGCAGGGGGCAGCACCTGGGGGAGAGGCCTTGTCAACTCCAGGAGTACCACTGGGGACAAGGAAAGTTCTCCCTCCCAGCCACCCAGGCCGACCTTACCACGTCTGATTAACTCCCTCTCCACCCTCTTTAGTTTAGGACACCAGCTAGAGAATCAAGAGAATATGCTGGGGCTGCCTCGGGCCCTACACCTGCATTTACTTTCCCCTGCGCTGTGTGGAGGTCAGGAGCTAGGTCTCCGGAGGAGGTCTCACTAAGCAGAGGAGCCGCTGGGTGGGGAGGGTTTGGTAGCCCACAGCAGTGAGGCGCCCGGTCCAGACCTGGCCCCGGGGTTCTGCCGGCCTCCTCCAGTTTGCCTTTGTTCCGCAGATGCAGACGACACTTGGCGTCCTTGACCTTGAAGGAGGCCCGCTGTTTAACCAACAGCACTGCAGCCTCTAGAGGGATGGCAGAAGCTCAGCACAGCATGGGGCCCCGTGAGAGCTGCTTCGAGGGTGTTGTGGGGCCAGGCTGGAAGTGGGGTTAGGAAAGCCCAGGGGACCAGATGGTGAGGCAAAGGACGGAGGCAGCAGGGCTGGAGAATTACGGAGCAGTGGAGGAGACCCAGGAAAAAGTAAGGCCCAGGGATTCATGACAAAACAGTACAAAGGGTTAGTGTTGGAGAGGAGGCTGGGGACAGGGCCTGTGGGCAGGTGCTCACCATGGCAGTGGCTGGAGCTGGTGCTGTTCCCGGGGTGGCCGGCTCGGGCAGCAGCAGCCCTAGGGCTGGGGGTGCCACAGCTCACCGTGAAGCCATTCTCGGACTCTGAGAGAAGGGGCCTGTCACTGCTCTGACCAGCTCTCCAAAGTCCGCTGGCTGGGGTGTCCCGGGGAACCAGAGAAGCTGCAGAACAGCCCTTAGCCCTCCAGCACCGCCCTCCCACGTACCTGGCAGAAACCGGGCCCGGGAGGGGCAGGTCAGGGCACAGGTGTCCTTCTTGCCGGACCGGTTGCAGCTGAGCATGGCTTTTGAGACGCCAGGGCTGCCGTGACACTTCACCGGCTCTAGGAAAGGGAGATTGGCCTGAGGAGACAGGCACATCCCGCTTCCACCCTCTCCCTCAGTCGGCGAAGAGAATCCACTACAGGCGGAACTGCTGCCGTGCCGTGGAGACCGATGAAGGGAATATTTACCAGGAGAGCCACACCTGTCACTCGGAGGGCTTCGTCCTCCACCTCTCCCCCTCACACTTTCCCAGCCCGCACTCTGCGCTCTCCGGGACCCCAACGCTCCCCTGAAGCTGCAGCGCCAGGTCCGGCCAGCAGAGCGCGCCACGCACCTGTGCAGTCCTTGCCGTTCCAGTGCAGCCGGCCCTGCCCTGCGGGGCAGGTACACTGGTAGCTGCCAGGAGCGTTGACGCAGCCAAAGCGGCAGCCTCCCCGGTTGATGCTGCACTCATCCACATCTAGGGGAAGGGGCAGGCAGACGGGGAGTGGGGACTTTAGTTCAAAGCACCGTGCTTAGGCAAGGTGGTAAGTTGTAGGGATCTGTAGGACATCATGGCTGTGATTGACAGTACTGTGCAGTGTACATTTAAAAATTTGTTAAGAGGATACATAGCATGTTAAATATCCTCCTAATTGAAAACAACTTTAAAAAGTGTTCCCTGTCCTGTGAAGAGCTCGAACGTCCTCTTTCTTATCTCTGTCCCAGTGTAAGGAGCCATTCATTGAGAAGACGGCCAGCTGCCAGCTTTTGAAAGCCTCCCATGCTGCCTGCCAGGAGGGCTGCCATCTGGAAGCTGAGGACAGGCGTCTGGGGCAGCGACAGGGATGGGAGACAGGCATTTCGGAGGCTGCCGTTCCCTGCTGCCACCTCCCCTGTGCCTTCAGAAGCCATCCTGACTCCTCCACACAGCAGATGCAGGTGGGGCAGCTGCACCTAGAGGTTGCCCAGAGCCATTGCCAAGGCAAGGACTCAGCCCTCTGGTGGGTGAGGGGGCCGGGGGGCTGGAGGGTGCACCCTCGCTGCCTTACCCCCACAGTGGGTGACACCGTACAGCAGGTAGCCACGATGGCAGAGGCACTGGAAGCTTCCTGGTGTGTTGACACATACATGGTCACAGGTTCGGTCAAAGGAGCACTCGTCTATATCTGGAAGAGCAAGGGTTCAAGTGGCGGAGTCTGTCTTGGGGCCCCTTACCCTGCCTCAGGTGAAAGACCAGGTTAGGGTGCTTGGCTCTGTCCTCCTTGAGTTCCAGCAGGTCCTAGTCATGAACCATGAACTGGCCCTCAACTGGTGACTGAGCCAACCCACCCTCCTTGCCGCCTCTACTTGGAGTCAGGAACTGCAAGATCGGTGTGGTGCCCCGGATCGAGGCACGTGTGCAGTCAGGCTGGCGCTGTCTGTCAAGGGCACGCGCTGGGGTGAAAGCTGTCCCTCCCACCTTGCCCGGCTGCGTGCTCCAGTGCGGAGCTGCCCTGCCACAGGGAAGGTGTAATCTGCCAGGGGGCAGCACGCCGCCGCCCACAGACCCTACCCGGTGCCTACCGAGTGTCCTAGGCGCTGGCCTCCTCAAAGCTGTCCCACCCTGAGAACCTCTCCCAGGGCTTTCACCTCGGCCCGGCTCTGCTCACCTTGGCAGTTCCTCTCATTGATGAGAAGCTTGTAGCCTTTCTTGCAGCTGCACTCAAAGCTGCCCACTGTGTTGCGGCAAATGTGGTCACAGCCCCCGTTGTTCAGACGGCACTCGTCTATGTCTGGGAAAGCAGGACAAGATGGAATGAAAGATAGTATCCAGGAACAGGAACAGGAACACAAAACAACCTCCAAATCCCCAGGAGCCAAGATCCCTTCCTCACAGGGACAAGGAAAACCATGGAGGGCCTGGGCCGCCCCTTGACTCCTCCGCTACTCTCCTGGCTCCGTTTCTTCTCACTCAGGATCTGTGGCACTGGTTACACCCTCTCTTCTGGGCCTAAGTCCCAGGATCCAGGCTCAGGCCATCAGGGAATTGCCTGGAGCAGGGAGCAGGTGAGCATCTCACATACAGGACAGGCCATGCCCCTTACTCTCCAGCTGATGGACATTCCCAAGAAGGCTGGTGGGTAGAGTTGTCCCTTGCCTGTCCCCAAGCCCTGCCACAAGGGATCTGTCAAAAGTGCTGAATGGGGCCAAGGAGAGGTGGAGAGTCAAAGTGACTCAGTGGAGAGGGCCAGCCTTCAGGGAGGAGCTAGGAAAGAGGCCAGACAGGGAGGACTTCCAGAAGAGCCAGTAAGGCTGGGTCCCTGAGGGGGAGGACGGGGCCAGGCAGGGGGCCGGACCGGAGAGGTCTGGAGAGACTCAGGCCTGAGGCAGCTTTCAGCACTGGAAAGGGAAAGGGGGGCAGGCAAGCAGCTTTCTTCCTGAGGTCAAGTTCCCCAAGCTGGTGGCAGACAGGACCCAGGCTACTCACCCCTCCTTGGGGAGGGGGCAGGGAGGGCAGCCCACCACTTCACTCTGAGCTACCTGTCAACAGTCCTTCCCAGCAGGAAACCTCTCCACTCGCTGGCTGACCTGCTGCCCCAGCCCTCCCCCTCCTCTTGCCGCTGCTGGGCCAAAAGACACAAAGAACGGGCCTGGTCCTGTACTTTCTGCAGTTCCACTCCTTGTGACCAGCGGGCACAGACCTGGTGAATCAGTATTTCCAATATTGTTTCCCTCCCCTTTTCTCTCCCTTCTCCCTTATCTTCTCCCCGACCCAGCTAATGAAGAAAGGGAGGTAGAATAGACAGTATGGGAAGTTATACCAGGATGACAGCTAACATAATGTGCTCCCAATGTACCAAGCTCTTTCCTGAATATATACCTCATTTAAGCCCCACAGTTCACCTACTATGGAGTAAAGGAGGCAGGCGCCCTAGCATCTGAACCCAGTAGCCAGGCACCAGCATAGGCCCTTAACTGCAGCCCTAGCCCACCTTGGCCAGTCCAGCCTTTCTGAGTGGGGGAGAGCATGTGCATAGCCCACTGGGAAGGTCCGAGGAATGCGGGGTAAGAAGGTTACAGAACACACCTGTGACCTCAAGTGCACAAAGTCAGGGCTCAAATATCCTCCCAGCCCCTGGGCAGATGGGAATGGCACGCTCATTAACTAAAAGGGTTGGGCCCTGCAGGGAGGGCAGGGATGGGAGTAGGGCAGAGAAGGAGGGCGCTGAGAGCCTGGCTGGACTTTCGTGCCCCTTGAGTAGAGATGGGAAAGGTGCATAGGAGACAACCGTAGGCCTTGTCCTGAGTTCTTTATAAGAAGGGTGGGAGGAAGTGTGGTCCCAACCTCAGCCCTTTCCCAAAGGTCTCCAAGCCCGTGTTGTCCCCAAGCCTCTACCTTTGCAGGTCTTCCTGTCTGGCTGCAGCATGAAGCCCACAGGGCAGCTGCAGTGGACACCGGTCGCTGCATCGTGGCACTTACTGTCACAGCCCCCATTGTTGACAGCACAGGTCTCTGTTCAGGAGGGAGATGGGGTGGTAATGGGGTTACTGGCCTAGAGGCATCGGGGTTGTAGAGACCACAGAGGACAGAGCTGCCTCCCTGTGCTTTAGCAGGAGCATTAAGCGGAGGCTCGCGGTCGCTTCCTCCCATCACCCCCAACCCCCAGCCCCTCACGGGTGCAGCCAAGCAGTCCATCTCCCTGCCCCCTGCTTGATTGAAACAAGGTGGACAGCAGTGAGGCAGGTACAAGCCAGAGCTGTCAGGCAGGAATGTGCGGGGGTGGGGTGAGCAGGAGGGATGGGAGCTACATGGTCACCAGGGAACAGGAGGGACACACAGAAGTTTCCTCCTCTTCCCACTGATCATCTCTCGGGGGCGGTGAGAGGGGTCATGGTGGGACAATTTCACTATGGGTGGGCTGGGAAGTGTGTGCCTGGGGATCCCTAAGACAGCTGAGGGATGCCCCCAATTTATCTTCCCTCGATCTTTGCCCGAGCTGTACTAAGAAAGATCCCACTTTGGGACTGGGCTCAGTCTCCAAGGAGATTGTGCACTGGGTCATATACTTTCGTCTCCTCCCAAGCCTGCCTTCTAGCTCCACAAGTGAGCTGACTGGTCATTGTTTTACTTTATTAATGGGAGATAATGTCGGTGGGGAGGACAGTAGGGGGGCCAAAGGAGAACAATGCAGAGAAGAGAGGGCGTGAAAAGGTAGGGGAGAGAGTTAGAGAACCCCAGAGCTGGACAAAACCAGAACCCTGTTTCACTGAGTCTCTTCCGTTGCTCCCTCTTGGCTGGTGGTATTTCCCTTTGCTGAGGGGCCAGAGGGGAAGTATGCATGGGTCACTCTCCCTATTTTCTGAATTCAGAGGAGAAGAAAAACAGCTTTAGACAGCAGCTTGTGAGAGTTGGACAAGTCCAGGAAGACCAAATAGTGCAAGAGCCTGACCCCAGGACCGGGCGTGTTATGGATCCTTTTGTCTAGGATGCTTAGAGTTTTTCCCTCTGGAGAGAGGAAATCGCAAGGCATCTGCCAAGGAAGAGAAGGAGAACGTTTTACAGAACTGGATGAGAAAAGCACAGGACAGTGCTGTCATCTTTAATCCTAACAAGCCCCACTCTTGTCACTGATTCGAGCAGCAGGGCCAGGGCTCCAGAAGAAACCTGGCTCTGTGAGTCCCTGGCCACGTCCCGGTCCCTCAAGTGGCCAGGCTCAGGAGCAGGCAGCATGGGACCCTCCATGTCATTCCTCTCTCAGCCTCTTCCGAGGTTCCCGAGACCATGAGGAACCTGGAGGGAACTTGAGACTGAGCCCAGCTTTCCCCTAAGAGTGTTCTGTCCTCAGATGCCCGCCAGGTCCCGGAGCAGAGGGTGGAGGACAGAGATCCTGTGCCACGTCTAGGTGGCTTCCAAAGGGTCCAGGATGGAAGGCAGGACCGGAAGCTGGGCAGTGCTGTCCGAGCATCACTCAGAGCAGAGTGGACAGCAGGGTGGCACAGCCTCACTCTTGGCTCTCCAGGTTGCAGAATCAAAACCACAAGTCGCCCTGAGCTAACTGCTGGAGGCTTCCTAGATGCAGCACGCATGCAATCCCAACCCCTCAGCACCTCGAGGACTGTCATTTCTCTTCCTTTACAGAAGAATGAGCTGTGGAGCAGAGGGGACCCGAGGTCATGTGGTTAGAATGGGGCAGAGCCAGGATTCCAGCTCAGGTGTGTCGGCACTCAAATGCCTCAGTCTGAACCCCGACGGAGCAGAGAACGGCGAGCGATGCGGGGACTGGGACTGACGCGGGTGAGAACCCAGGAAAGAGGCCCCAAGGAGGGGATGCCATCGAACCCCTAGCTCAGGGGCACAGCGGGCATGACGGAGGATGGAGCTGGCTGGGTTTTAACGGTAGTGAGGGGAGGGGAAGAGGGAGCAGCACCAGAAAGAGAGAAGCCACTGACAGGAACAAAGGAAGACGACCAGCACGAAGGCTCCCAAGCCAGCTCTTGGGGACTCAGGTTTCCTGTCACCTGATGGGCCCAGTGTCCAGGCTGCCAGGGAAACCCTGACAGGCTGGGGCCCAGTCGGGCTGGGCTCGATGGACATGCGGTTAGTGGGAGCCTCAGCAGGTTAGCCCTTCCCCTAGCAAGCCAGTGAGAGCAAGCGGAGAGAGCAGACATATTTACCATTAGAAACGGCCTGAGTGGGGCTGTGCTGCTCTAGCCGCCTTTCCCCTGTTTGACATCGTAAAAAAGCTGTTTAGATGCTGGGCAGGAGCCACAGTGGCCCTCTGGACCCCTGCCCACCCGCTCTTCCACCCTGCAGGCCCAAATCATAGCCCCAAGTGGTGAGCCCGGGCAGTCCTACGATACTCTCACTTCTCAGCTGTGTCCTGCTTGGAATCCTCAGAAGGCAAGGTTCCAGCCAGTGACTGAAGAAAATGAGTCTCAGGAGTGATTGAGGGCCCAAGACCACACAGCACGCCAAGGGCAAAGCCGGCATGCAGCGTCAAGTCTTACGAACAGCCAAGTCCCCAGCCTTTCCGTGCAACCCTCCCCTGGGTCTCTCCCTGCATCTGAGTATGCTGGTGGCCCCAGACAACGAGGATTCTTCCTAGCAAGGCTGGTACAGGGCAGGTAAAGTAAGTTCTGCTGGAGCAGAGGAAGAGGAGCCAGGAGAGAACACAGCTGTGAGCCCTAGAACAGCCTCCTGTGCCATGGCCCAGGTGGCAGAGTGGGCCTGCAAGAGCTCAAGCTTAAGAGGGGCGCTTTCAAGAGCAGCCACGTCCAGGACCATCTAAAGAGAAAGAAGCTGAGCGGGACCTGGGCCCTAAGTGCTGTCCCGACCCACGCGTCTCTTCTCTGGGGACCGCATGCAGTTTCTCCTGGTGGATGGTGGGGATGTGTAATGTGTCCAGCCAGTGCGGGGAGGCTTAGAAAGCAGAAGAATTGGACCTCGAGGAGAAAATGAAAGGAGCCGAAACAATCCAGGCAAGGGAAGGCAGCAAGACCTACACGTCTTTGGATGGGGGATGGGTTAATGGAGAGGAAAATGTGCAGCAGGAGGATTTTCAGTGACAGAAGCACATAGAAGTGTGTGTGCCAGGGGAGCCCCAAAGCGTGCCACCCACTCCCTGTCCTTGTGTCTGCAGTGGAGGGGCAGGTCTCTGGACTACGGTCAGGAGAGCCCGGCTCTTCACATCTCTGGTACGTAGGGATGGTGTTCACAGCCCCCCTTTCCCGGCCTTTTGGGGCCCCCCAGAGGGAGGGCCCCCATGACTACATAGGCCCATGGCAAGCTCACCTCTGCCTGGCTCAAGGCCCAGTCTGCCCCCAACCAGAACTCCCTTCCATCTCTCACTTCTCTAAGAGGACCCCTTGACCTGCTGTCTTCTCGGCACTAACGACTGAGGGAGTTAGGAATCAGCTCTATGGAATTAAGCTCATCCAGAGCACCTGGACACATGGGAGGTGTGGCCTAGGACTTCTAGAAAAGAGATCCAGGTCTTAAAAAGGCCTCAAACCAGGGTGAGAAGGATGGAAGGCTGCAGTGGCTGAGAAAAGAGGGCTGAAGGCAGAGTGGAGAGGGACTACTGGGAACCTGAAGAGCGAAGGGGAGGAGACAGGATCTGCAGGAGGGGTGAGCGAGAAAGGATGGGGAGGAAGAAGATACCTGGAACCAGGAAACCCCATCTCTCAGCTCAGGGCTGGTTGTTCCAGAAAAGAGCACTGTGTCCCACCTCCAGTTTCAGAACAGGGACCAGGGCCGTGACCCCTCCCCTCTCACTGGAGAGAGGAGTCACTCACTCTGGGCAGAAGCTGCCAGCGCACTTCCCCTGCTGTCTTGCCCCTTCTCCACCCCAGCCTCAGTCACCTAACACCTCTTCTAAGGATCCCAGTTTGGCCACACTTTATCCTGGGAAGAAGAGGATGCTGAGGCTCCCAGGAGGGGTGGTGGTAGAACCAGTGGGGAAGAGAGTCGGGTGGACACGTGAGTCTCTCTCAGCGTTGTCCCTCGCTAGACCTGGCATTTTCTGTGTCTTCAAGCCCTTACTAGTCACTGTCCAGCACTTGGGTCCCCAGAGGCCCCCATCGTTCCCTGGGGCCTCCACCACCACCCCCGCCACACATGGACCGAGTTCTCCCCTGCCTCACCCACCGATGCACGTCTTCCCGTCGGTATGGAGCACAAACTTGACATGGCATCCGCAGCGGGGACCCTGCTCTGTGTCGTCGCAGGTGTGCTGGCAACCGCCATTACCGTAGTTGCATGTCACTGTGCACAGAGCGGGCAAGATGCCTGTCAGCTTGCTTCTCCCTGGGCACCAGTTCCCCAGGACGTGGAAACAGCCCTCTTCCAGCTGCCTCTCCCACACTTCTTTCCTCCTAGCTGTGTCCCTTGCTGCTGACCTCCCACACCCCTTCCTGTTCACTTCGCCAGCCCACCACTTTCAGCCCAGTGATCTCACATTTACAGTCCCGTTGGTTCTTGGTGAGTTCAAAGCCAGGGCGGCATTCACAGGCAATACCCCCTTTGGGGGTCTCCCGGCAAATGTGGGCGCAGCCATGGTTCTTGTTCATGCAGTTCATTCCTTCTAAAAGAGAAGAGGAGAGGTGTGAGTGTTCTGTACCCCTGGATGCCTGCTCTGGGTGGAACTAGAAGGAGCCATTGGAGGCTTAGGAAATTGGGAGGATTCCACAGGTGCTTTGACACAAGAGGAGATTGTGACTCCCTGTCACAGGCCTCTTGCCTTATCCACAGAGCTGGGTGCTAAGGAGCAGAGCTCAGAGCCATTCTGAACAGGGCGTAATAAGTATTAATAAGTAGCAAGTATTAAGCCACCCCAAAGAACATGTGTGTGATCTCTCTGTCCTTCAAACAGCCAGTATCTAACAGTTGGCCAGCACT
>RJWT010008305.1:0-26505 GCA_004365215.1 Cuniculus paca | reverse complement strand
ACAGTCTTAATAATTGTATCTTTGAATTGGTGTTTTGCAAGTGAAGGTTAATGGGAACAGAAAATAGGTTTTAATGACTTAGAAATTTGATTCATATCTGATCTCTTCCCCCAGACCCCGGAGTCTCTGGATGCGTTGGGTTTGTTTGATTTTTTTCCTGCCAGTCATAGGCCCTAATACACCTCCTCCTCTCTCACTCCACCACTAATCATCACTGGGTCCATGTTAACAGAATGGTCCTCTTTTGCTTTCACCCTTTCCTCTCCAAACAGAGTTGGGGCCAGGTTTGTACATGTCCTGTCATTTCTGGGAAAGGGACATAATGACATCAATCTTCAATACATGTGATTCCACACCTCCATCTGACATGTGTCCTGGTCTGACATATGCCTTGGTCTGATATGTGTCCTGATTTGGAGGTTGTACCTCTTGAAGGTCTCATTGTGTGGGGTCTGTGGAAGGAATATTTCCTTGTCCCTAATAAGGAGCTTCCAATTTTATTTAGGAAAAGAACAAGTTTGAGAGATCTATTGTACAGCACTGTGTACATTTTCCCCTCTCTGGCAAAATACATGAAAAAAATTGGTTTAAAGGAGGAAACATCAGCTCATGGTTCCAGAAGTTATGGTCCATGGTAACATGGCTGTGTCACTTAGGGTCACAGTACATCATGGGAGGAACAGATAGTAGAGGAGACCAAGCAAAGAAAGAAACAGGATGGTGCCAGACCCCCAAAGTCCCCTTTGAAGACACTCCTGTAATCTATCTTCAAGTAGGTCCCGCCTCCTAAATGTTCCACCACCATTTGATATCATCACAGGTTGGACGGTCAACCTTCAGCATATGGCCATTAGGGAAATATTTACAAACCAAACTCCAGCAATTGCAATGACTATTGTTAGTGAGAACATAATGTACATTTGAAAATTGTCAAGAGAGATTTTAAGTGTTCTCACTACAACAAAACAAGTATGTGAAGTGCTACACATGTTAGTTTGACTTGGTCATTCTATAGTGTATGAATATTTCCAAACACCAAATTGCACACTATAAATATACAAACTTTATTTTTCAAATTAAAATGATATTATAAAATATGTCACATTAAAGATAAACAGAAAAAATAAAATAATAAAGCAAGAATTCTGGGAGTGAGATTTTATGACTTTTTCTTTATTAAAGATTTTTTTCTAACGATGTTTACTAAAAATGTGAAATTAACTTTATTGATATATTGTTTTTAATCCAATAAATCCAAAATATTGGTTTTGTACATAATCAATATACAATTGAGATATTTTATATCCTCTTTCTTTTTGTGTTATTTGGGTACAGATTTGGACTACACATATTTCAAGCACTCATTAGTCATGTGTGCTAGTGGCTACAATATTGATCAGTGTGGCAGAAGCCAACAATATAAATGAAAAGCAGAGTGAGGGAATTGGGCTCTCAGCAAGGGAGATCACAGTGTCATCACTTTTCAGTGCAGAGAAGAATAGGACTCCTGTGAGAGACAATGAAACCTAGTAGAGAACAAGATGGGAATGAGGAGGAAGTTGGGAGACTGACAAAGCAGGTTTTATAATATGTAGTTTTTATTTTGTCTGGAAGACATGGTGAACCAGTGAAGAGTTACAGAACCACAAGGTATGGTTGTATTTTAAATTATCTGCCTTCAGTATTTTAATGTAAATTATTGATAGGAGCCCCCAGTTCTGTGGTCAAATGCAGAAGTCTGACTCTTTTCTTGTGTAGACTGATTGAGATCCACTGAACCATGAGCTCCAAAAAGCAACTTTGTCTATTATCCTCAGCAGAGTGCTAATACATAGCTGGTTCTCAGTATTTGTCATATGAATAATAATTAATAATTATGGCTATTCTCAGTGGGCCATTTTTCAATCTGGCTTGTTTCTACATAGAGTGAGTAAGTCTTTCTAGGGCATTCCCAAAGTCACAGATCTCAGAGTCCTATATCCCAATTCAGCCCATGAAAGGGCCTAAGTACACTAAAGGGAAGCAGTTCCTGCCATTTATAATAGAAGCAAACAAAAACCCTGAGGTTCTGAACCTCTTTGGTGCTATCAGTGTTGTCAAATACCAAGTATCTTTGCCTTCAGAATTTGGGATATTTTTTCTTTTTATGTCAAATCCCTTACCAACCCAGCAAGACTAGGAGCCAATAATATAGAACACAAAATTGATTCTCTACAGCTTCCCATAAAGCGAAGAAAAGAGCACAAATTAACATCTGACAGGTTCCCGTCTGCCTGACAGTAGCTCTGGATATCACAGGAAGGCCCCTGAGCCACTCTAAAGGGAATCTTGACTGTGCAGGGGAACTGTGGAGACAGTCCCCAAAAATGCCTTTAGAGAATACTTTGAAGGCATTTGCATGTTTGGTGAATGAAAGAAAATGTATGCTTATGTCTTTGTGCAAGAATGACTGGAGGAAGAACAGAGGTATTGGGACATCCTGTACTCTTTAGCGTGGCCATATTCTCAAGATCCGAAATTAAAAAGGTGAGGAAGAGAATCTGGGGTAACACTATTCCAACATGGTGGTTGGTTTTGATCATAGGCTTGTTAATTCCCTGAGCCCATTCAGACAATGAGGCATCAGTATGGAGAAGAATCCTAACTCATCCTGCAACAGAACTCTGTCCCTGAAATCAAGATATACTCACACACGCAGAGAAACCATAATTGGTAGCGGTAGAGCGCAAGGCCCCAGTAAATGTTTAAGAATGACGCTAGTAACAGAGACTTGTAAAAAGCCAACTCTGCAAGCATGTGAAGCAATCACCAGAAAAAAAGGTGGCCAAATAGAAATAGAGACAACCCAGCTAAATTTCATTTGGAGATAAACAATGAATGACATTGTGATATAAGACTTAAAATTAATACATGTGTCTAAAACTGATAGGATGTTAAATGGCCTAACTATAAGTCCTCTTCTCCCTATTATATTCTCACAGAAAATGTTAACACTGAGTTAGTTCTCCCAAGAATAAGATAGGTCTTGAAGAAGTGAGCAAGTTACTGCTAGAGTAGGCTGTTACAAAGCAGGTCATTCTCTCTGTGCCTCTCTTACCGTCTTTTGTCCCTTCCTCTTCCCTCCTACTTTTCTGCCATGAGTTCAGTCACCCTGAGAACCTCACCAGAAGCTACACACGTTAGTGCCTTTCTCTTCAGTTTTCACAACTGTGAGCTAAATAAAACTTCCTTCTCTGTAATTTACCCAATTTCAAGTATTCTTCTGTAACAATATAAAACAAACTAAAATATAGGGTCATCTTGAATATCCCCAAAATAGAATGAAAGCTATCTCCAGCACAAGCTCTTTGTCTTAGTTATTTCTCTTACTGCTAGGACAAAACACCTGACAGTCACAAAATAAGGAGAATGAAGTTTATTTTGGCTAATTTTTCAGTCTGTAGTTGGCTGACTCCACCACATGGCAGAAGGACATGGCAGAGGAGGACTTCTCATGGCAGGGCAGACTGGAAGCAAAGAGAAGAGAAAAACCAGGAAGAGAGATGAAACCTTCCCAGTCATGCCCACAGTGACCTGCCTCTTCCAACCAGGCCCCACCTCCCAAGGACAAGACACCCATAATGCCCCCAGAATTCAATCAACTGCCTATAAGTGAATGAAACTTTAGGAGAATACCTCAGTGTAAGCCATAGTGTTCTCTGAACATAGTATCTGCATTTCTGTGATTGATATTACTGCATAGCCTATGTCATAGTTTCTTTCTCATCTTTCCCTTCCTTCTAAATGACAATGTGATCAACCAGAATTGACATTTGATTTCTCTTAAAAATACCAATCCACTGTTGTATTCTTTTATTTTTTTATTTAATAAGTTGGCACCTTTACATAAATCAAAACCTTTAGGCCCCCTTTTTTTTTTCTCATCTAAAAATGAACTCAAATGTGCTTCTCCAACACCTGGTCAGTTACTGAGTCACCCAGGAGGGAATCCCCAAACCCAGGGCTCATCTACCTTCCCGACTCCAAGAAATACCACAAAACTCTCTGTTCTACTAGTAGGTTTTTTCTGAAGTATTTGAAAAATAAAGCAATAGGGGTTCTACTAATAAAATATTTCTGAAAACAAGATTCAAGAATTTCTAATTCCTTTGTATGCCAACATTGGGAGAATCTATATTTTTAAGTGTTCCTAAAGAATCCTGTACCAGTCTTCTGGTTCTTTCACATGAAGAGAGATTCTCCAGTACCAAGCCTTCTCAAGTTTGCCTCATCAAATCCTCTTAATCTCTTGACCATAATTATTTTGATGTATTTTTGCGTTTTCTTGCTTGCTTGATTTCATTTTTGTTTCCTTTAGTGCTGCAAAATACACACCTTTCTTTGTGGATAGAGAGAGAAAGAGATGGCTGTGTTCTGATCAAGCCAAACACAAGGCACCCTCCTTAGCTAGTTATTTAGTTATCTGTTCAGCACGTTGTTAGAAAAGAATCTCACCTCTTTATAGGAAAAGAACTAGAAGGACCTACTTAATGAGTGATATGTCTCTTCTGTTGCTCAAAATCTTTAGTCTTGACTACAATCAGGCAGACTTTCTATAGGAGGGAAAAAAAAGTCCTACCACTACTGGAGAATACTCCTATCCTTGTTTTTGTAAAGTTTAACAACTGGCAGCTTACACTTTGCTATGCCTAGTAGTGCTCGTCAGTCATCTTCTATTTCAGGCATCAGCTAGGTTTGGTTTAAGCATGGTCTACCCATCTGCACGCATCCCTTCTCATAGCTTGCACACACTGTGTGTCATTTGAAGGGAAATGTGCCATTGAGGTGTGGAAAGAGCATGGGCTGAGAGTAGGAGGGCATATCCTTGCTGTTCTGTTCCCTAGGCTTTCAGCCCAGACTCAGTTCCTGCCATGATGAGTGATTTGTGAATGATTGCATATTCCTGGGGAGACATGCAGAGAGACATAAAGTAAAAGCAAGGAAATGTGTTCATAAGCTTGTTCATTTTATACTCACCCTAGAGAATTTGGTCACCTGGATTTCTTCCAGAAAATTCTGACACTTTTAATTATTTCTGTTCATCCATCAGAAGAAGCAGGCCAGGTGCTACTGATGGAAGGCTTAAGGCTTTGCATTTGCAGTGAGCTGACATAATGCCAACCAACAGATTTCTTCTAAGTGAAGAGGGATTCACTCTCAGCTCTGACCCAAGTGACCTCTGCCAACATTGCCCCCCTCAAAAGTTTGATGAATCGCTTGTAGCCAAGATCTCATTTCTTCTCCTCCTTCTTCTTACATTTCAGCTGGGATTGTCATCTTTCCCTGGGTTCATAGTAGAGGCAAAATACAACTCCATTATGGTTGATGTTCATCATACAGAAACCAGTTGGCCATCATACAGCTCATCATACAGAAACCAGTTGGCCAAGTCATGTCCTTCTAAGGTAAGCAGTAGGCACGAGCTCAGTGATGATAATTCTGGATATATGAAGTATCATCATCAAATCAGGAGTTTTGCTCTTTCCAGTGAAAGTGTGAGAGAATCATTGTCTCTGTGTGAGCATTTCCAACCCTTATACCCGGGCTTGGTTTGCAGAGTATTTACATTTTACTCTACTGCTCCATCCCTGGTGAAACTAGCCAGCTTTGTTTATTCCCAACTTCCACTTTTAGCTGAAATGTGATTCTTTGGAGCTGTACAGACTCACTACTTGATATTCTATCATGGCAAAACTGTAAAGCAGGATGAGATCATGTAGGGGAAAGAGCTATTTTAGGGAAAGAAATTATTTATTTTAATATCAAGTTTATATTGACCTCATTTTTTTAACATTTCAGAAAACACTCAATTTTGTATGCTTGGCAGAAATGGACACAGAAGCATTATGTTTCTTTTCTAAATAAGAAAAAGAAAACTGAGTCCAAAGTATCTTAGGACAAAATTTTGTGAAGGAAAAGTAGAATTGAATGCTATAAAATTTTATTCAGCTTCATGTCCCTACCAAAGATTCACTTAATATTTATGTTATATCCCTTTTATTTCTCCCGAGATTTTAAATTTAGAGTCTTGCTTTTTGGAAGATTGTTGTTGTGTCCTTTGAAAGTGCAACTTCATCTTCATGTCCACTGGCACCTTTGTGGTCTTTCAAATATATGTTTTAAAAGTTCTTTGGTTATAAGCATTTGTGAGGTTACATTGTACATACTGCCAGAAAACCAAATGGGAAATTTCTGAAGCAAGTGGACCTTTTGTTTATAAGAGGAGAAAATCAGAGTCAGTAAACAAATTTATTCTTGAATGAATCATGACACAAGCTGCAATGGAAACTGAGGTAGGAGACTGAATTAAGAAGCTCAGTCATGTGATAAAATTATGTGGTGATGCAATGGGAGACAGGGGTGAGGCCTCACTACAGAATGGCCTGAATTACACATCATAAAAACCTCACACTGGTTTAACTGTTTCCTTTCCTGATTTTTGACATCATTGTTGCATTGACTAGAATTTCTTCTTCCTAATGTTTGTGCTTTGTTTTCAGAGACACATGTCTCAGATTTACTGGCTGTGGCGGTAGTGTTCTGGAGGATTTCCAGATTAGTTTAGCCTAATTTTGCGCTACAAAACTACCATATTGATACAACCATGATACTTGTGTTTACTCTCCCCAGAAATCACACTTTTTGTACCCACTTCTTTCATCTGATTATTCCTTTATTTGATAAATATTTATTGAGTGTCTATGATAGCCCTGGCAGCCTGGTGCCAAATTGCTCAGGTGTCAAATAGAAAGGCCTAAAAATTATTGAAAATATATTCATCATCTCCAAGGAAATATGTGTAAAATTTCTCCCTTCTCCAGGAGTTTGTCACCTAAAAAGAAACCCAACACTTTTGGTTCAAGCCTTGATATATTCACTCTTCTCATCACTTTGCAGTCATACTTGAGAAAGCCAAATCTGGTACATGATTTGGAAGCAAAAGCTCCCCTCTTGGATACTCCCGAATTAAGAATCTAATAACCTAGGACTTTGACTTTACCAGGCCTCATACTTGTACTTACTAGTAATAGAAAGTAATCTTCAACGAAAATGAGTATGCATTTGCTCATGAGAATAACACATTCAAATACAGATTTAACTTCAGATATGGATTGATTAAGCCTTTAACAGCACTCCTTTGTGTCACTGTTTGCTCTGCTCACCCCTATAATTCCACTTTCCCCTCAAGTTGAATTCAAATTGTGAAGAAAGTAGCTGCTGATCCTGCAGCTCAAGAGAAGCTTTAGAGTTGAGACTCAGATGAGAAGAGTGGGGGAAGATTCTGAGATTTTTGAACCAGTTGTCCAGTAAGTGAAATGACAAGCAGCAAGGAACTGGCTTAGGCATGGATCACATGCACAGCACTGAACCAATTACAGTGACCAGAAGGTAGGTTTAGTTCAGTCAAAACATGTGACCACTGCAAAATTGAAGAAAAATAAAAATTATATTGGAAGCCAGAAGAAATAAAATGCTGTTTTCTACAAATAGATTGTTAAAGTAAATATGGATGATTTGAATATAATACCATGGGTGACAGGTTAGATAGAATATAGTATCATAGGTGACATGTTAGATAGTTAAACATTTCATGTTGTAAGTGAAGAAACTGAAGGCCAAAGAGGTTATTTGACTCATCAAGATTCCCCAGGCACCAACGGGCAGAGCCACCACTCAGATGCTATTTGCCCCACTCTTATGCCAGGTCCCTTATTTTTGTTGAGAGTTCACTTTTAAAGTCAAGGATGGATGTTAAATTTCATCGAATATTTTGTGTATAGTTCTTACTAATTTTATAAAGATCCTCCTTTAGTTTCTATCTTTCATTCTGTTTCTGTTCCCACTTAATGTTATTCATCCAGAACTGAAAAGCAGATTAAGGCAGATGTGTGGCAGAAACTATGTGATGAAGATTTGAATTGTACCACAAGTGCATAAGACGATATGGGGAACTGATTGGCCAGAAGCTAAAAATAATTTAAGCAAGTAAATTTTCAATTGATTTCAAAGTATTCTATAGCACCATTAGATCTTAATGAACAGTGACTGCCAACATGAAGTTTTACTGAGATAAAGCACTTTATTAACTCAATTGCTCATTGAAAAAGTAATTCCTATCAGAGCCAAAGTTATTTTACAAATACAAAATCAGAATGTCTAGGAATTGAACTTGACAAAATTTATTTTTACAAAGGTTCACACTCATCAACACATTTGATGCACAAACCAACATTTAACCTTTTTTTATTTTCTCTATATTGGATATCTTCAGACTTGTCAAAAACTTCACTGCGTACTGGGTGAGGAGGAGTTTCTAATTCATTTTCATATGTGGATGCTGTACCCAATCTATAAATTCTTGCCTATTATAAAGGAGAACATTGATATGGATCTTATGTGAACAACTTTCTGTAACATGAAAATACTAATGTGCGTGACACAGTGTTTCATCTTCAAAAATAAGAGGTACCAGCTTGAGGTTGCAGTTTTCTAGGACTCATTCATTACAAAGGTCAAACAAAGGGAGGAATTTGAGTAAGATAGTTCTTCAGGATAACTAGGAAATGGTAAACTTCTTATATGTAATCAGTTGATTTTTATCTTCTTGGGGGGGCAAGCTTTACTGACATCTTGCTTTTCCCATAAAGCTATAAAACTTTGTCTTTTATGAAAAAAAATAGAATAAGCTACCAACCTTTTCCCCATACTTCATTACCCCTTTTTATGGAAGGTCAAGTCATTTGAGTCACTTATATGAAAGTAGGAACCAAACACAGAAGGTCTAGACATTTATCTAATGAGCAACATGGATGAATCTGGGTCTAGTATTAAGAACATATTTGTAACTAATAAACTCACTGAGAGAAAAATTAGGGAAACAGCACCTTTCACATTAGTATTGAAAAAAAATGAAGTACTTAGGAATCAATCTAACAAAGGAAGTAAAAAGATCTCTATGTAGAAAACTACAGTACTCTTAAAAAGGAGATAGATGAGGATATCAGAAAATAGAAAGATATTCCTTCCTCATGGGTAGGAAGAACCAACATAGCAAAAATAGCCACACTCCTAAAATTGTTATACAGATTTAGTACAAGCCAAATCAAAATACCATTAACATACCTCACAGAACTAGAGAAAACATTCCTAAAATTCATTTGGAACCAGAAACTAGAATAGGAAAAACAATTCTCGGCCACAAAGGCAAAGCAAAGGGCACCAAAATCCCAGACTTCAAATTATACTCTAGAGCTACTATAATAAAAGCAGCATGGTACTGGAAAAAAAGCATATCTGAGGATCAATGGAACAGACTAGAAGATGCAGAAACAACTCCAAACATATTCAGTTATCTTACCTTTGACAAAGGGGTCAAACATGTTTACTGGAAGGAAGAAATCCTCTTTAATAAATAGTGCTCAAAAAACTTGTTTTCCACAAGCTGAAAACTAAAACTAGACCCATGTACATCACCATGCAGTAAAGTAAAATTGAAATTGGTCAAAGTTCTAAATATTAAAATAGAAACACTAAATGTTCTGGATGAGAGAATAAGGAGAAGTCTTTGAGACATAGGTGTAAGCAAAGATTTCATTAATAAAAACATGATTGCATGGGAAATACTATAAAGAATCAATAACTGGGATCTCATCTTGTTAAAAAGCTTTTGCACAGCCAAAGAAATCACCAACAGAGTGAAAAAATAATCCAGAGTGGGGAAATAATCTTAGCAAGTTTTCCTTCAGACAACGAACTAATATCTAGAACATATAGAGAATTGAAAGAAATCAGGCCCTCTCACAAATATAAAGACATATTCCAAAATTGGACAACTGAAAAGAATAGACACTTCTCAGAAGTATAACTACAAATGGAAAATAAATACATGAAAAAATGTTCAACATCATTCATCATCCAAAAGTTGCAAACTAAAACAACACTGAGATTCTCACTCCAGAAAGATTGGCTATCATCAAAAAATCAACCAATAACAAATGCTGGAGGAACTGTGGGGAAGGAACACTTCTTCACTGTTGGTGGGAGTGCAGACTGGTGCAACCACTTTGGAAATCAGGGTGAAGATTCCTCCAAAAACTATGACTAGAGATTTCATTTGACCCTACTATTCCCCTTCTTGGTACCTTCCCAAAAGAATTAAAAGCATTATACTACAGTGATGTATGTACACCCAAGTTTATAGCAGCACAGTTTGTAATAGCTAAATCTTGGAAACAACCCAAATGCCCATCAACTGAAGAATACATAACATAAGATGTGCGTTTTTTTTAATGTAATGGAGTACTACTCAGCCATTAAAAAAGACAAAGTTGAGACATTTATAGCTAAATGGATGTGCCTTGAGACCACATTCTTAAGTGAAATAAATCTGATACACATAAAAATCACATTGTCTATCTGGCATGAGAAACTTAAAGTGTAATAAAAGTACCAAAATGTATATTGATATTGTGAAATAGGAAGTAATTTTTCAAAGGGAAAGGGGAATTGGGCAGGTGAGAGGGAAAAGAAAATAGTGAGATTAAAAAAAGATAAAATGGAAACAAAGCTTTATGATAAGGAGGGGAAAAAGGGTTGCAGAGAGGGAAAAGAATGGGGAAAAAAAAGAAGGTCCAAGATACATCATGTACAGTTAACCTGGACTTTCAGGATTGTATGGTAAATTTATGTTTTTATATTTTTAATATATTTTACATAAAGTAGTATATCTTTTAATTCTGCTCCTTCATAAAATTACTTGGGCTTTTCTTAGTTCTTTATATTTCCATATATATTTTAAGATTTTATTGTCAAAGTCTGCACAAAACCTGCTCAAATTTTGATAAATAATTGCACTGATAAGTGATTGTGTTTCATGAGATCTTCACAAGGGTTGTACTGGCTTTGTAAGCCAATTTTAGTGAATTCCTATCTTTATAATTTTGAGTCTTCTAATTCATGCACACATTAAGTCTTTCCTTTTATGGAGATCTTTAATTTATCTCAGGAAAGAATTATAGTTTCAGTGTATGAGTCTTGTACTTCTGTTGCTAAATTTATTTTTTTAAGTTTATTTTATGCCATTATGAACTTAATAGTTGTTTTAACTTTCATTTTAAAATGTTCATCATCAGCATATAAAATATAATTCATAGTATGTTTTGATTTTTTTCTTTTTTTTTTTTCTGGTACCAGAGATTGAACTCACAACCTCACACTTGCCAGGTAGGCACTTGTGCCGCTGAGCTAAGTCCCCAGCTGTTTTGATCTTATACAGTATAATTTTGCTGAAATTATTTGTTATTTTCAATAGTCTTTTGTGAGTTTCTTGAATTTTCTACATTTAGGTCTAATGATTTGTGAATAAGACAATTTTATCGTTTCTTCATAATAGAGATGCCTTTAACTTCTTCCTGTCTTATTGCACTAGAGAAAACCCCACAAATACAATCTTTGAAGAGAAATGGTGGGAAAAAAATCATTATCTTTTTCTGAAATCCTAGAGGACAAGTATCCAGCCCTTAACCTTTAAATATGCTGGTAGCTGTAAGGTTTTTCTAGATCTTTTTCCTCCTTCTCTCTACCTTGTTTAAAGTTTTCACCATGAGTACATTTTAAATTTTGTGAAATACCTTTCCTGAGCCGCTATGAAAACCTACATGCTTTTTTCTTTTATTTTATTAATAATTGTTAAAGTACAATTAATTGATTTTCAAATGTCACAGCAATATTTTGTTCTTGGCGTAAACGTCTTTGGTAATGGTGCATAATCCTTTCTCCATAATATTGGACTTAACTTGCCTAATATTTTCCTTAAGGATTTGTGTGTCTACATTAAGAGATATTAGCTTGCAGTGTTACCTCTTTGTGATTTCATTTTTTAAATTTTAGTTTCTTTCTTTTATTTTAAAGAGAAAAAATAACAATGCAACAGAGTTTCAAAACAGGCTAGTAGGAGAGTAACAATAATTGCATACTGTTATCTTCATAATAGTTATTCAGAGTACAAGATATAGATATGAAATCTTGTCAAGACAATATTAGCACAAAACTTTCTTTTCCATAAACTAAGAGAAATGAGATGTATAACTATCTTAACTATCTTCTGTATACTTTTTTTTAGTATCAAGTTAATAATAAATTCAGGCTAATTGAGAAATGTTTCTTACTCTTTTAATTTATTAAAGAGTTTGTGGAAAAGTTGCTATTATTTCTTTTTAAAATATCTAATAGAATTCATCAGCAAAGCCAGTTGAGCCTTTTTTTGTGTGAGATTTCAATTAGTAGCTCAGTTTCTTTATTTGCTACACATTCATTGAGATAACCTATTCTTTCTTTCATTTGTTTTAATAATTTGAATATTTCTCTAAGAATTTTTTCATTTTACCTAATTTACTATTTTTGTTGGCATAAATTTAGCCATAGCATTCCTTTGTAACTCTATTAATTTTTGTTGAGTTCTTAACCATTTCGTTAATTTCAGCTATTTATTATATCTATTTTCTGCTTGCTTCTGGTCTATTTGCTATTTCTAGTTTTAGTTTCTTAAAGAATACAGGCTTAAGACCTTCCTTCTTTCCTAATACAGTGTTTAAAGTTTCCTCTAAGCTGCATCCCACACATTTTAATGTATTGTGTGTACTTTCATTTTTGTATATGTCAAAATATTTTCTAATTTCCTTCCTGATTTCTTCTTTACCAATTGGTTATTTATACACATTTGGGACCTTTTCCAGTTTTGTTTACATTATTGTTTTTCCATTGCTGGTGAATTCTGTTGTAGTTCAGAGAACATAGTTTTTATTATTTTAAGTCTTTTTAATTTATGATTCATTTATAGTCTTATTTATAGTCTATCTATTCACACTTGAGAAGAAAGTGCATTGTGCTATCATTGGGTGGAATATTCTATAGGTACCTGTTAGGTCATAGTAGTTGCTAGTGTTGTTCAAATATCTTATATTCTTGATGATTTTCTATCTAGTTGTTTTACTAAATATTGGGTGTGGAATATTAAGGTCTATTATTGTTGAAATGGTCTATTACTTCTTTTATTTATACATTTTTGCTGAATATACCTTGGCCTTCCATCTTAGATATATATGCACTTATGATAGTTGCGACTTCCTGATGAATTGATCCTTTTATATATATGGCCTTGTTATCTCTTATCGTATTTGTAGTCTTCAAGGTTATTTTGTTCATTCATTTAAATTTTTTTTGAAACATGGTCTTGCTATGTAGTTCAGATAGGCTGCACTCATTATGTAGCCCAGGCTGGCCTTGAACTTGCAGTTATCTTCCTGCCTCAGGCTCCTAAGTGGAGTGCTAGGATTGCAGGTGTGCATCACCACACCCAGCCTAAGGATATTTTGTTTGTTAATGAAACTTTTTCAGATCTTTTATTGTCAGTATTTACTTTCAATTCTTTTGAATCTGAAGAGTGTCTCTTGTAGAAATTACACGCTGTATTTGAATCTTTAAAATAAATCTAACGATCTAGTTGACTTTTTAAGTCATCCATACGGATATATTTACATCTGACGTTTTGTTATTTTCTATGTTTCTCTTCTGTTTTTTCTTCCTTTTTCCTACCTTCTTTTTGGTTAATTATTTTTAGTATATTATTTTACTATTTTTGTCTTTTTAAACTATACTTATTTAAGTCAATTTGAATGTTAATTTACCACAATCTCCCTCAAATTAATACTAATTTCACTGAAAATACGAAATTGTTTGCCCCATTGTAACTCCATTTCTTTGCCCCTTTTTTGTGATTATGCTGTCATATGTCTATTGCACCTATATATATAAAGTTAACAGAACAACATCATAATTATTGTTTTAGGCAATCTTATACAAAGATATAAAGAATTTAAGATAAAAAAGAATAAGATGTATATTTATACTATTTTGTATGTCAATCTTCTCTACCATTTATAATGTTCCTCTCACATTTATAGTCTTCCTTTCTTCATAGATTAAAATACCATCTGGTACTGTTTCCTTTCTAGCTTTAAGAATTCTCTTTAATATTGTCTATAAGGCAGGTCAGCAAGCAATAAGTTCATTAAGTGACTGTTTGTTGAGCACTAATGTTTCTATTCTTAAAATTTCATGGAACACAAAGAACACTGATATTTATAAAGGTTAATTTTTACCCAGGAAAGAGATGAATCTCATGTACTAGTTTAACTTTTAACCATCACTTATAAAATATTTTCAGGACATTGGTTGGTGACAGAGTAAAGATGCAAGTTAATTTGTTTAAGTATTTTGAAGTATATATTTTGTATGAAATTTTAGAACCAGGACTGAGGATTTAGCTCAGTGGCACAAGCACCTGCCTGGCAAGTGCAAGGCCCTGAGTTTGATTCCCAGTACAAAAAAATTAAAAGCTGGTTTAATTATTCAATCAAAATATGTGATAGTTGAGATATTGATAGATTTATCAATCTCATTTGGTTTGGTGGCAACTTAACAAAATTTTAGCCAAGTTCTTCAAAAGACAATCTATATGTACAGACCTTCAAATAATATGACATTGCAATTTCACAGCATTTTAGATGCTCAACCAGCAGAACCAAATTTTAGTTGTATTTACATTTCAAATTTGAAAGAGTGACAGGACAGGAAGAAGGTCATATGATTCAGAAATTGGAAAAGACAGGAAAAAATTTATAAGCATTAATAAAAATTAGAATGCTACACCAATGGTCTTATTTATATGAAGAGAAATGTTTGTGTCTGTCTGTCTGTCTCTGTATTGTAAGTCCCAGAATAATCCATGTGAACTATGCATTCTGTTTTATGGAAATTACTCATATTATATGTGTTAGATGGATGAATGGTTTATTTTTAAAAGTCTGTTAGTTTTACTTTCTAAAGTTCATCTTTTTGTTGTGTGTGTACTGCCATATGCTCATTTTTCTTCAGTAAGTATCTGTACCTTGGGACATAGATCTCTAGGGACCTGGCACTTAATTTATAACAGTAATGAAAATGGCCTGCTCAATATTGATGGCTATGGGACCCCTGCCTATTTGGAGCAAAGAAGTTTTATCACCCATAAATAGGCTAACGAGATAGGCAGATTTCAGGGGAAAATGGTCTTTTGTCTTGACCTTAGACCTTGTTCTACCAGTGAGACTCATGTTAGAGTTGTAATGATTCCAACATGCACTTGTGGAGTATAAAATTATATGACATATGAGATCAGTTACTCAGAAGTCAGAGCTTCCACCAATAAACGCCAACTTAATTGGATGCCTTAATTATATCACCTTCACCACTAGGACATAACCCCAGGGACATGTTGAGAACTGGTTTTCAGTTCATAATCTCAGTTTTTAGTCCCCAGTTTTCAATACAGTTTTCCCAACAGTTACCTGTGGTCCTCTGCAATTTGAGGAATATATGTATATTTGGCATTTGGAAATTCTCAAGGGAGAATTCAAGGGAGGAGACAGAGATCCAAGAGTTAAAATATATCTCTAGCAGGTTGGGTTGTTTCACAAGGCTATTCTGATCCCTTTCCTTCTCTTTACTAAGCAGCTGGGAGCCAGCCATCTTGAAGCAGGTGGAATGCAAGGCTGCTATTGGCTGCCCATGAGCCAGCAATTATTCCCCTCTGTATCCAGATGTTGCATCAGTACCAGCAGTTTCAAAATGATGAGAGAATCTGTTACTGTTTCAAATTTTTCTGAAACCTTAGCATCTTAAACATGGAAGCCATTCTCTAAGCTAGGGATGTGTTAGCTAGTGGGATACAGGAACTAATCAGAGAAAAAAGGCATTTGGGATACATCAGAAATTCAATATCTGCTTTGTAAAGTTGTTAATAATTAGCCACAGCTTTTGTCTCTATCCCTGCAGCTAGTGACATGAAAGTGATTAGGTTTCTAAAAAACAGTTTAAGCCTACTAAATGTATTAAGTAACAAGGTTTTTAATCAACAGTTTATTGATTCCAGCAGAACAGTTGTGAGCAAGGGAAAAGAAAAAGCTTTGGCTGCTGAGGGAATGGATTTGCAGGCCAGTTCACTGCTACTTTAAAAATCAAAGCAATATGTACTTTTGAAAAACTGTTTTTCCTTTTGCAGTGACTCTAAGACAAGAGAAAAAGTTACTATAATAGTGAAAATATTATTCTAATGTAATATTAGAAGCTTTTTCTTTCCTTCCTTCTTTCTTACTATTCTCCTTCTTTCCTTCATCTTTTCTTCCTTTCTCTCTTCCTTTTCACATTTATATTTTAGATAAAAGAAGTTAGTAATGTTTCAGTCCTATAGTCTATGCTAAACAAATATTTCTTAAATTTTTCCAATTTAAAATAGTATACTAAGGTGGCCCACTAAAATAACCGAAAATTCAAAAATGTGCAAATTTTCAGCCATATGGAAAATGATAACTAAACAGCATAATGCCAGAGATCTATAAGCATATGAAGGCCTGAAATGTGAAGAATTCTTCCCCAACTAATAGAACTGCATTGAGAAGCACGTATCTTGTCTTTTTTAATCAAAACAAAGACTTCCTGAAAATGGCTAGGAAAGAGTCATCTTTTTGGGCTTTCTTCCAATAATTCAGGAATCCAAGGAAACATCAGTCATTAGACCAAGTAGCCTGTGGGTATTGCGTTTTAAAGAAGCCATCCATCACCATGTTTGTCCTGTTCCCCTGCCCACATCCGGTCCAGAACGACAACGTGCAAGATCTGGGTAAGAACCCAAAGGAAGTGGGTAAGCCATACTGCATGATATGAATTGGAATTGATCTGATTACCAGTCACAGGGATCCCAAAAAGAGAGAACAGGGAATGTAGAGATGAAATAATCAAAGTAGAATTATTCAGGGCTGAACAGTTGAAAGTTTAGAAAAACACAAATTTTCAGATGAAAAAGAGTTCCAGGTTACAAAGTGGCCTGAAATTTACACACCTCATGTGTTTTTAGAGGAAAGAAGGGCCAAGGCATTTTTCATTTTCAATTTTCTGTATGTCTACCGTATTTGGATTTTAATCTAAAAATTAAAGATATTGCATATAAATATAAATAAAATGCAATTTATCAAGAAACAAAGTAAAGATCAAGAATGAAGCACATAAAAAAAGGCCAACCAAAAGACAGTGCAACAGGCAGCTGAGTTAGATAGAAATATTATCATCAGTCAGACAGGGCTGGGCCCTCAAAGGAGCCAGTGCAGAAGACCAGATAACTTGCAACCTTGGAGGAGAAAAACACCTCCTGCTGTGGGCCAGATTTCAAGACAAAAGGCAAAGCAAATACACCCACATCCTAAGGATTGATAATCTAAATAGTTCTCTATTATCCTGAGGAAGCCAGGAGTCACCATCCCAACCCTCTACAGAAAGAGTCATTGTTTTTAAACATGCCAGCTTGCTATGTGACTCTCTTCCTCATTTGTTCCTGATTTAATCAATTTTACTTCAGCAATTAATCTTATTGGTTGCCCATAGTTCTGTCCCACCATATGCACACCTTGCGAGTTCCCATCTTTCCCCACCTTAGACCCCTCTCACCTCCGGTTTTACTCTGTAAAAGTCCCTAGAAAAGACAGAGTCTTTGGTAACCCACTTGGGACCCCTTCTGTCACTCTCTTTAACGCAGAAGCTTCCTTTCTCTCAATATATTCTACTCTTAACCTCCATTGTTCCTAAAATACATTCTTCAATTTTAGAGAACATGAACTCATATACTTAGACATCTAGTAGGTTGGGAGTTTCATTCCCCTGTATCAATAGGAAAAAAATGAACACACACAAGGAGGGGTACTAATTTGTTGTAAATATGCAAAAGTGAATGAAAATGCAAAAAACATTATTCTTTTTAATGTATTTTTAAATTTATTTTATTTTAAAAATAATAAAACCCAACAAAACAAAACAGAATGAATCCAATCAAAACACAGCAGTGAAATTGGTACAGAACATCAAAGCAGGGTAACAGGAAAACACCAATGGCTACTATAGTATATCTTGTTATCTTCACAGTAGTTGTCCATTCCCCCAGATATAGCAAAATCAGACCAAAACAAAACAGAATACAATCAATCAAAACAGAATATTGAGTAAAGCCAAAAAAAATGAATAAGAACAAAACAGTGAGAACAATATTAGACTTCAAAAACAAGACAGGAAAAAAAACCCATGTTTGCCATATTGCATACTTTTATCCTCCTTATAGATGCTCAGACTGCCAGCCCCATGCCTGCAAATTCAACCAAACACTACAAGCCTTCAGTTGCTTTTTGTACCTCAGTTGCTATCAGCTGAGGCTGACCTCCAAACTAGCTGGTGGCTTTTGGGGTGAGGGGGTTTGGTGATGCTCAGCCTGTGTGCTGGTAGACTCACAGGAGGCACTGACTTTTCTCTTCCTGGGCTCCACATGGTCTGCAGGGCTTACCAGAAAGGCTGACTAGTTGGCTCATTGATTGACTCCTCCCAGTGCCAGCATGGCCGGTTCTCAGGAGTCGCTACCTGACTTTTCTCTTCCTGGACCCGCTATGGTCTGCCAAAAAACATTATTCTTAAAAACAGAAAATGTGCAATGTAGCATACAATCTTGAATAATACAAATTTTGAAAGACACAATTGCTGAAGAAATCAGGAAAATATAAACAGCTTAATTTCTTATCTTTCATAATCTTTTAAATATCTATTGCTTGAATCTATTAAAAATACAGTTTAAATATAGATTTAAAATTTTACTAGTATCCGCATTCTTTATCTTTATGTAAAGGATTATATTAAAATACTATCAATCATATATTACTGGTGAGAATAAGAAATGGTACTCTATGAGGATGTATAATAGTATTTTATAAACTTAACTAAATATTTATTGTAAAATTCAACAAATATACTGCTGAATAGTTATCCTAAGGAACTAAGAATGTATTTTGTCATCAAAACTTGTGTATGAACTTCCACAGCTGCTTTATTTTACTATTTATAGCTAAAAATTGAAACCAGTTGAAATGACCTATGGGAAAGTAGCTAAAGTATGGTATAACCATACAATGGAATATTAATCAGTCGTTAAAAGATACAAATGATGGTATATAAACTTGGATGGATATCAACATTACACTGAGCCAAACAGGGTGGGCAACCTCTAAAGATTATGTTCTGTATGATTGTGTATGTAATATGCTCAAAGCAATACAATTTTAGTGATGGAGAACAGATCACTGGTTGTCATGGGTTAAGATTGGGAGAGACTGTAACTACTAAAGGTAATATTAGAGGGTTACTTTGTGTTGAAGAGACCATTGCATTCCCTGGTTGTGGTGATAATTATACAAATCGATACATATAATGAAATTTAAGAAGCATATATACTTTAAAAGAGCTCATTTAGAAACTGAGATACCTAAAAAGGTCTTCAGTTTAGTTAGTAGGGTTGCTCATTGGCAAGTCCTGCTTTTGGCAGTGTGCTATGGATGTGTAAGCTGTACCACTGAGCAAGTTGAATGAAGGGCTTACAGAATGCTCTATGCTGTTTGCAAATTTTATGAATTTTAAACTGACTCAATATAAGAAAATTATAATACAAAATATATGAAATAGTAGCCTTTTCTGCATAATCAGACCATTAGCAATTTCTACTTTCAGCTTATATTTTCTAATTTTTCAAATATTGCCAATTATAGGCTCTACTTTTATTATTAGTTTAAACTGTACATACATATTTTTAATGCAAAGATATAAAAAGTAAAGTGTTTGCAAAGGATTCATTGGAAAACATTAGCTTCTTGTTTTACAAGGACAAAATTGTTATTTGGAAAGCTTTCTTATGAGCAAGATAAATGTTCAAGCAGCTCTTGACAGAAGTGAGTAAGTGATGGCTTTCTGTTCTCTGATCGGTTTGGAAGAATGTGACAATCACCATAATTCACACTCCCCCACACTATCTCTATCCCTGTAGACACTGCATGTGTATGAACACACACACACACACACACACACACACACACACACACACACACACACACATGCACAGACAGAACTATACTTAGAAATGCCTAAACAGGAGGACCCAATTAGGTTGAGAACACTAAACCATATGTCCTAGATTTTCCTATTCTGATGGCCAGCAACAGCAACAGCAGCTGCATCTCTTCTCCTTCTAAATATCCAGCGGAATATAAATCCTGTCTCTGTTTTCTTTATAGGTTAGACTGAACATGTACTTTCTGTGTTTAAGGTTCTTTTGATAAAGAAGAGGAATATAAAAGAAGGTGGTGGCAGTAGTGCTTCCCAGTTTCCAGTCTATGACTTTCACTGATATCCTCGGAGAACCAAGACTCAGGCAAGCAGGAGTACTCAGTATGAAATTGGGATGAGAAGGCCTCTGCTTGACTTGATCTTAAGTTATGGTAAGGTTGACGTTACAGAAAACATGGTTGGTCCTGTGACATAGAAATTCAAGCATGTCAGTTTGAGAGCATATGGTCTGCTTTACTTATATATAGCATTAATGAAGTTGACTCTAGGAATATCTCTTTAACCCATGGTCTTCACTCAAACTTCCTACTCTTGTTTCTGATTGACAGCCTTCTAAGACTATTAACTCCTTGGGTCTAAATAAGGTAGTGGTCATCTTTTGCTCCTCACCAGCCTCCATACTTCCCGATGGGCTCATGTCACTTCCTTCCACAGTTTTAGGCACAATGTTCACCTCTGTCCTGTATGGAGGATCACTGTTTTGATAAGAGTGGTGGGCCTGAAGTTGCTTTTAAAAGGCCAAATCCTGCTGGTCTGTTGGTGTTCTCCTTCATTATTTGTAAGATAACATGAGCAACTTTGTGGGGCTATGATTAGCATGTTTCTGAAGGGATGACTCTTCTGCTTTCTTTTGCCATACTCCAGTCTTTTTTCTTTTTATCATCTTTAGAAGTTGCACAAATGGCTAGGAACTTGTAGAACAATTCATTCGGTCCTGATACCCCTGGATTTTATCCATTTCTGCTGATCGAAGCTCCTCTTATTGCAGAAAAACTGTGTTCTTGGACTGGGCATGTAATGAAGGAAATGTGTGAGAGGTGTATAGGAGTCCTTAGCCTGAGTACACTATGGGGAAGTGACTCTAGGTATCTTGGCATACTATGAGGACTGTTGAGACAGAGTTTATCCTATCATCTAAGATCTCTTTGGAATTCAACATTATGGTACACAGCAAAAAATCACTTGGGACTCCCAATGTAACAAGTGCCCCTAAGTGGCTTATTTATCCCTAGTCCTTTTAAATATGAAATGTTTTCCAGGTGAGCACATCTTTCATATGCTCCTAATTCCTAACATATGCTTTATATGCTCCATGAGCTCCTAACTCCACACCCAGAACTCATCTTTTTGAATCTCTGCTGAGGCTTACAGCTAGGTTCATCCTGTTCCCTGCCACAAACACAAGCAAAAACATTGTGTTATCAGTGGACTTGGACTTCACACTACTATAACCTTCCACTGGTCATCTCAGAAGATGAAATTTTTGAAAGTTAAAAAAGATCTTACTTTGTTTTTTCTTTCCAATTGCTGCTTCTTGTGGTTATGAATGAAAGAGGACTTCCTAAACTCAAGGGAAAAACCTGTCTACCAACAATGTCACTGTGGGCCTATGGTCTTTTCAAACCTAACAATGTCTGATGTGGTCTTCATACGACTGACTGACCAAGTGGTCCAATAGTAGATAGTGAGAGAATTGAACCAGTACATATGATATCCATAGTCAGCCTTCAGGATGGTTGTCTTTTCTCTTCTCTTAGAAAGGGTCCATGAACTAGTCATGGTGAGAGGAAGAAATTGAAACTATATGCCTTCCTTTGGTACTTATAACATGATGCTCTTGACAGACAGGTCCAATGGTGGCTCCCATGATTCTTACTTCCTCGTGTTCATACACTATATATACTTTCTTCTCAGGTTTGGGAAGGACTCACGACTGGTTTCTAACAATAGAATATGATAAAAAAGAGAGAATACTGCTGATGTAATTAAGTTCTGTCTCAGTGTATTTCCTGTTGTTATAACAAAATGTCAGCGACTCAATAGTTCATAAAGGAAGAGAAGGAAAAAAGACGAAAGAGGAAGGAAACTAAGAAAAGAAAATATACATATTCTTGAAGGGAGAGATAAATATATTTTGCATGTTAAATGTATGTTGCTTAAAGACAGGGATTTGTTATGAGAAATGCATCTTTAGGCTGTTTTGTTGTAAAAATATCATAGCATAAACTTACACAGATGAGGAAGGCTAGAATATCACTAGCTAATATATTTTGAGAACACTGTCATATTTGTAGTCATTGTGAACTGAAAGGTCATTATGTGGCACAACACTTTATATTATGGCAACTACATATTAAGTTAGATTTTAAAACATATCCTTGAATATAACTAGAAATTAATGAATATGTGATAGTATTTATGTATGCTTGTCCAATATTTTTTAAATTGTATATTATCTTACATATTATATATACTGAAATGAACTGAATGTACAGAAATACACAAGAGCTGCTACTATGAGATATTAGAAGAAAGGGCAATTATTCCAACTGGACAAATAAAGAAAGATTTCATGCAGTGTGTAAGAAATGGAAAAGATGAATGGATTAAATTTTATTACACATGAGCAAAACACAATTAAGAAAGAATTTTTTTCATATTTCATTAAGTTTCATTAAGTTACATATTATTTCATAAATTCTTATATGTTTTGTTTAAAACGTTAATAAAAAGAGAAAGGGAGTAATAGTAGCTGGCCTGAAAAAAGTGCATGAACAAAAACATATAAGCAAGAAAGTGATTAGAGTGCTCAGGAAAGAAAACCTGACTTAGTTAAAAGGTAATGGCAAGAGAATGCAGGTCTTAAATGTTACATTATGAAAGGCAGTATTATTCTATAGGTAGTGGGGAGCTCAACAAAGACTTTGCTTTCTCTAAATCTGGATTATGAAATTCTGCTAAGGAGATGGGCTCTTGTTCCCTAACCAGGAGCTGCTGTGACTGGCATGAAGTGTTCTGAAATGGGCTCTTGCTGGAGCTATTGAGCTGTGGAGCCTGACAGAAAGGGCTCTAAGACAGGCTCCTGCTCCCTCCATTGACAGGAATCAAGGGCCAGAGACCAGTAGGAAGCCAACTAACAGTAGAACCCCAGCTAGAGCTCACGTGATGGACAGGAAGGACTAGTGATGTGTAAAGTCCAAAGCAACAGTAACAATATGAGCCAGCAGGTGATAAGTTATGTGAACCAGCTTTGTGTTTGGGGACAAAGACATGTGGAATAGAAGTAGGTAGATAGTGACACTTTTCTTTTTCTTTCTTTTCTTTTCTTTTCTTTTCTTTTCTTTTCTTTTCTTTTCTTTCTTTTCTTCTTTTTCTTTTCTCTTTTTGAAATGGCTGGGGGAGAACTCTAGCCACAGAAAACATCCCATCCCCCAAATCCACAGGCAAAGATCAGACCCAAACCCAGCACAAATTCACCTGCAATCTTGGCTGGAGCACACATTCTGGAGTCAGATTTGGACCTACAACAGAACTGTATGCACTAGAAGAATCTCACTACTTTTATTTCTCTCTGTTGATAGGTTTTTCTCTTAGTAGTCTGCTGGATTAATGTGTTTTGTTCTACTGTTTATTTTTATTTTATTTTATTGTTGTTGTTTTTTGCTTGTGTTTCTTACCTTTTCTTTTTTTTTTTTTCTGTTCTGTTTTGCCATTTTGTTTTTCTTTCTGTGTCTTTGCTGCTTTTTTCTGTATGGGTGATTATTTTTGTTTCCCGTTTTTCTCTTCCTTTTACTCCTCTCTTCTTTTTTTCCTTCTCTTTCCTACCTTATTTTCTCTTTCATCACAATTTAGATCTCTAAACTTTCCCTTTGTATTATTCCACTCATCCACTTCCTCTCTTTCATGAACTATCTTGTTTGATTTTATGAGACTTTCATGGAGATAAACATTGTCTCTTCCATTTCTGGTTCACTGCAATAGTCCTAAACTTTCTCTTGTAATCCCTTCCTCTTGAATCCTACAATTACTCAAAACTTGGGTGATCATGTTTTGCCCACCAAGTTTGCTCCTACTATATTTAACACCATCCACCTTTCCATCCTACCCCATACCTCTCTTAACTGCCTCCCACATCAGGGTAAAAGTCACTTCACTAAGTGGAAAAGTGTTGCATACAAATTCCTAGCATAAGTTGGTGTATATTATATAACTATAGAACTTGCTCCTACAGTTAAAGATATCAGGCTAATAGTTACCACAGTTTATCAGTAGCCAGGCTGTCCTTGAGTCTATTGTTATTGCTAACTGTACTACTTTAACTAAAATGTCATACCTGTTATAATCAGTTTTTTCTCCCATGTATCACAGCACTGAGATTGCAAGGGACCATAACTATCACCATAATACAGTACCAAAGGAATGGGCCTTGAGTGAAAAACATAGCAACTCCACATTCTTAATATTTTGGGGAGGTAGGTTTTTGGGATACACAGAAAGACAAAGAACCACCTATATCTAGAAGACATCCTTGAGGAACAGATATCACCTAGGAAAGTCTCAACACTAGGGATAGAACTATTCAACATAGGAATCTACAAGCATCAAGACAGAAAACAAAATAAAATAAAAACATAGAAAATGACAAGAGGAAGAAGCAAAATGCAACTCCAAATACCTGAACCACACAGGACAAGTTCAGAGCACAAAGAGACAGAGCAAATCAGAAGCCAACCACTGGAACTCTCAGAAATGATAGCAGCAGAAGTGAAAAAACAAATGGAAAAGATCATAGAAAAAATAATATCTAAGGTGCAAAAAGAAATGACAATCAAAATGAAATTAAAGCACACACAGATTCAAAAAATAAAAACAGAGGAGGTTAGGAAAATGATGGAAACTATGATGCCCAACATAAACAAGAAATGGAATCAACGAGACAGATCCAAACAGAAATTCAGGAGATTAAAAGTATATGCAACAGAATGAATGAAGGAGAGGATAGAATATCATATCTAGAAGACAGGAATGTGACTAGTGACCAGGAAAAGAAAGATATATTAAAAATGGCAAGGGACCATGAAAAATCAATGAAACAGTTACAAGAGGAAGCAAAGAAAAACAACATAATATTGATTGGTGTCACTGACAAGCCTGGAGACAGCACAAATGCAATTAAAAACCTCTTCACAGAAATAATGGCAGAAAACTTTCCAAACATAAAGAATTTGATATACAAATAAATGAAGCATATAGAATTCCAAATAGCCATGACCAAAATAAATCTACACAGATGATGTATATAATAATCAAGATTCCAGAAATTCAACACAAGAACAAGATATTAAAAGCAGCTAGAGAAAAGAAACAAATCACCTATAAAGGAAGCCCATTAGAATAACAGCAGATTTCTTAACACAAACCCTCAAATCAAGGAGAACCTGAAGTGAGGTATTTCAATCCCTAAAAGCAAACAATCTTCAACCCAGACTGATGTACCCTACAAAACTATCTTTCAAATTCAGTGAAGAAATGAGATAATTCCATGACAAAGATCACTGGAAGAAATTCATGACCATCAAACCAGAACTGCAGAATGCCTGGAGGATATATTCAAAAGAGATAACAAAGACCACAAACACAAAAACAACAATAGAAAGAAACCACCAAACAGGGCAAGCAATTAATAGAGGAAAAAGACAGAGAAACAACAACAAGAAAATAACATGAAAAACATAAACCAATTCATATCATTTGTAACCATCCATGTAAATGGTCTCAACTCACCAATTAAAAGAAGCAGACTGGCAGAATGGATGAAGAAACAAGAGCCACCAATATGCTGCATTCAAGAAACACATTTAATCCTATAAAAAATTCATAGACTAAAAGTCAAAGAATGGAAAACAATTCTCCATGCCACAAGAACATAGAAAAAAGCAAGGGTAGCTATTCTATTTGCAGACAGTATAAACTTTAAACCAAAACAGATCAAAACAGAGAAGGAAAGTCGCTACATACATGTTAAAGGAGAACTCCAAGAAGAAGTGATAACAATCATAAATATATATATACACCAAACACTGGGGCACCCAACTGCATAAAAGAAATATTAACAAACATGAAAAACCAAATACACACTAACAGAATTGTAGTGGGGGACCTTAATAGCCCACTGTTACAAATAAATAGATCAACTAAACAAAAAATCAACACAGAAATATCGGAATTAAACCAAGCTTATGAACAAATGAACTTGGTAGAAGTCTACAGAGTGTTCTACCCCAAAACATCAGAATACACATTCTTCTTAGCTACACATGGGACTTTCTCCAAAATAGACCACATACATGCCCACAAAACACATTTAAGTAAATGTAGAGGAGTTGAACTCATTCCTTGCACACTGTCTGACCATACCACAATGAAACTGGAAATCAATGA